>JAZHYW010021764.1:0-11121 GCA_037355805.1 Ixodes ricinus
AGCCCGGTTCACACAGTTGCGTTTGACTGCGTTTGACTGCGTTGCGGCAGCGAGACACCAGAACATCCCTGCTGCTTATATCGCGTGCCGAGAATATTCCTTGAATTGGATTCCACGCTTCATACGAAGCACAGATGTGCCGGTGACTCGCTTTCGGTTCTCGCCGCAACGCAGTCAAACGCACTCAAACCGCAAGTGTCTGAACCGGCCTTTAAGTTCCCTCGATGCATTGCGGCAGCGGTGGCGTAGCCAAGCTGGCTGGTAAGATCGGTTAAAGGCCTGTTCACACATGCATCGGAGCGCTATACTTCGTTTCAGCTTGGGTCCAGACGCAGGCGATGCTACAAGCGCGAGCTCCGGGCTTTCAGCGTCCCTGCCAAGCACGCGCGCTCGTGCAATGCAAGCACTGTTCAGGGCCACACGCTCGCGCTCGTAGCATCGGCTGCGTCTGGACCCAAGATGAAACGAAGTATACAAGCATAGCGCTGACCTCGCGCTAAGCGCGTGCTGACGGGAGCGTTCACCAGCTTTGTATTGCACCGCCAAAACTGTTGCTCATGACAGGCGATAAGGAGCTGACGACACGCGAGGAGCGCTACATCAGAGCTTCGCTGTATGTGAGAACCGGCCTTAAATCGACTGTTCAATCCCCACCCCTGCCTGTTTCGATCTGGATGAGCATCGTACCGGCGTGCGGTCGTGTATCACTACTGCGTGGTGCACGTTAAAGACCCCAGGCTAGCGGTTGTACCGCACTGGCTAAATTGCTCATCTACAGCGAGTGACTCGTCGCAACTTAAAATGGCTGACGAACGACTCGCTGTATAAATATCCACAGAACCCCAATTATTATTATTATTTAAATCGACTGGACGCAGAGACTCACATGACTATTCCGCGGGGCCACGTGACGTGACATTACTGGACAGCAAGTCTTGAGCACCATGATGTCGCGTGACCACATGACACATGATTTATCACAGCGCCAATCCAAAAGCACCGCAAAAATGACATGATGAACCTCGCCCAACTTACAACACTTCTGCACCGCAAAAAGCCACAATTTTTAAAACATTGCAATTCGGTATTTGACAATTTGATCACTACATAGAAATAAAGCTGCCCATTTCTATTTCTCAAACATGCGTTCTGTAAAAAAAAAAAATACCGTGAACCGTTTTGAACCGGTAACCGTTATATTTTTTTCCGGTTCAGTTCCGGTTCAGTTCCAAGATGGCGGCAAAGATTTCGGTTCGGTTCAGTTCCGGTTCGGCTAAAAATAACGGTTCAGTTCCGGTTTTCGGTTCGGTTCGGTTCCGGTTCGACACTCTGGTCAAAATACAGTCAGACTCGGCAAAAGCCAGATTGACTTTAACATGTCAAGAACATAAAAAAGTACTAATGCGATAGAAATTTGTTTCTTGAAACGCTTCAAGCGCTAAAGCCGAGTCACACTGTTTATACATTATACAAAAGAAACGGATACAATGACAAAATTATCTGCAGAAACGCTGCGCATCCGAAGCATGTTTGCTTTATGGGTGTTTTGAACATGTCTGCAGACAGTTGTTTCTATCACCAATGTGACAGGACAATGAAGGATGGGTGGATGGATGGATGAATGGATGCTAATGGCTATACCCTTTGTAACGGGCGGTACCTTGCGCCACCTAGCCTAAGGAACGCGCCTCAGACAGTGTTTGCAGACTGTCTCGTGTGGTGTTTACTAGCAGTGTGGCAGCCGCTAACGCCAACGGCATGCGGACAGCCGATACAACCTATACCCCCGTTCTCAGGAGGAACGCAGTCTCCGCGCGACAGCGCCGCGATTACTTGTGCGGTGCAAAACGCCTCGTTTGACGTTTGTCGTGGTTCATATCTATAGCATTTGTGCCTCTTCCATACTTTCCAATATTTATCACTCGTCACTGTTCCCGCAAGGGAGAGAAAAGAAAGACCCATTGAAAATATTTTTACCTCCATGTTTCTTTTCGCTATTTGTATCGTCGCGATCATTTTTCTTTTTTGCCTTTTTGTACGTAAATATTTTATTAGCCAGAAAATTATTATGCCTGCGGCAGAACCGTTACTTTGCGAGGGGCTCAGCCCTCGATGCGCTTATGGCGGACGAGAGCGAAGTAATTAAACCCAGGGGCCATCCAGGGAATATAGATTTCTTCCAACACCTGGAGGCGGAGACAACGCGAGGCTGCCTCCGCGATGCACCGCGTCCTCTGCTGCGTTAAGGCCGCTCTGTGTGCTGCCTCTATCGGGTAATTAATTTAAACAAATTAGTCATTGAAAAACAACAATAAAAAATCCGGCGCAACTTTTAACTGTAGTATACAAGTATCACGTTGTTTGACCAGTCCTCTATTAGGGGCCTGGAACATGCACAAGAGGTGGTGCCCATGTTTATTTTCCCTCTGCTTTTCGCAACTGCACACCTAAAAAAAAAGAAAGAAAAAGCTTCTACGATTTTTTTTTTATGATTCTGCAGTATGAATACGTGCCGTCTCACGAAAAACAATCACACACTCACGAAAAAAATGTTTGTCTTGGCTGTTGTTTCTATGAGCTCGAAATATATGTATGTCAGTGTAGAGAAGTCCAATACACCTTACTAGATGTCTCGTCGATACAAAGGTTTCATTCATTCCCACCAAATAATGCCAACGGCGACCCTGGCGGACGCATTAGCGCGTTTACTCTAATCTGGTGCGTCTACTTCCCCACAAAGCACCTGGGAGAACCAATCGCTGCAATCCACGAAAGAACCTCGGCAAATGACGACGATGAAGACATGTGTTTATACCTAAAAGACAAGAAAGAAAAAACTCTCTGCGTTGTGACACTAAACATAACGTAAACGAGTGGAACGTCACACCCAATGCTAATACAGTGCAGACTCTCGTTCGTAGCTTTGAACATATATTTCAGCCTCTTCCTTCGCACGAGCTCCTTCGTATATTCCAGGGATTGGTTCTTCCAACTGAATTACGGGAAAAGTTAGACACATAAAATGTTTCTTCGAGATTTTTTTTATGTTTTAAGCCATTTTGTTTGGAACTTAAGATAATCCGATTTATTTTATTAGGGAAAGCCAAAATGAATTTTTTTAGAAAATTGCTGCTAGAGGCTCCGACTACTCAAACACTTCCAATGGCCCCCCTTTTGCTTCGAAGGGGATCGGTGGCCGAGTGGATCTAGCACCACACACCCACTCGGAGCACGTGGAGCGAAAGCTCGCGCTGCAGAACCCAGTGGGCCTGGGTTCAATCCCCACCCCTGGGCCCGTTTCGATCTAGATGAGCAATCGTACCGGCGTGCTGTCGTGTATCACTACTGCCTGGTGCACGTCAAAGATGCCAGGCTGGCGGTTGTACCGCACTGGCTAAATTGCTCATCTACAACTGAGATACCAGACGCACACTGAGGCAGACTCACTTCCGTCTGTATAAACAGGCACGCACACACACACTCGCACACACTTTTTCTTTTTTGCTTCGTGCTTTAAATAAAATATTGCCGGGGACACGCTGTTTCGAATGCCGCATGGCAACGAGTTCAAGGAGAAAATTTAGACATGCGCCATTCAAACGACGGATATTGAGGTGACACGTGATTGCAGACTGTATTTTGTATGGCGTGTGAGCAGTGCGACCCCGGTTTCAGAGTTAAAACACGCAGCGGCAGCAATGTCAGACAACCCCAAAGCCGGAGTAACTTGGCTCGTACATCATACAAAAGAAACGATGTTCACTACAGACACGATGACAAAAGTATATAAGTATGTTCGATACACGTTTACTTTTATTCTTGGAACGTGTCTGCAGAGAATATTTTTATGATAAACGCGACAGGGCCGGTATACGAGGAAGAAACACGCCTCAAGACGACGTCTGCAGAATGTCTTTTGTATGATGTATTGGCAGTGTGAGCGCGGGTTAAAAGGAAACAAGCCTCCCTCTGGGCCGGACGCTTGAACCCCGGAAGCCTCCAGTGGGCCACGGGAGAAGGCACCGCTAACCCAATCAGCGCGCGGGGTCCGCAGAGCCGTCCGAGAAAAGGCGCGAGCCAATTTTCGGGCCACCGGGCAAGCCCCCAAAATGTCAGAGGGGCGGATTAGCTCACTTCCGAAGCGGCGCCTAATTCCATTAGAGCCTCCCGCGGCGGCCGAGAAAGCACGCTGCAAGGCCTTAGCCGGCCTCGACACGGACGTAGTCGTCCGGCGTCCCGACGGACTCGACGTCGACGTGCCGTCTAACGTGCCAAAGCCGCCGAGTTTTGCTCGTGCTTGGCGAGTATTATCAGCGAGACGATAAATCGACCATTCCGGAAATACGCAGCGCCTCCCATCGTCTTTTCGACGCACTACGGCAATCCGATGCACAGTCGCGGATGACATGAAAAAGGCCAGATCTCAACGCGTCGCAGCTCAGAGCGTGGAGCGAAAGCTTTGCGCTGCAGAACCTCCTGGATCCGATCCCCATCCCCTGCCAGTTTTGGTCTGGATGAGTTTCGTACCGGCACGTACGTTCGTTTTATCACTACTGCGTGGTGCACGTTAAAGACCCCGGGTTAGCGGTTACGCTGCACCGGCTAAATGTCTCATCTACAGCCGAGAGACAGGTGACCAACTCCAAGGCTGTCCAAACGTACAAGCAACACCGTTTTTGTTTTTGTTTTGTTTAGCATTTTGCGATTTCAGAACGCAAAGAAAGCAGGACAATAACAAAACAGGACACGCGTCGGCTTTGTCACGTGTTTGCTCTGCTTGTTTTGTGTTCTGGACTCACACTGATAAGAGAGAAGGAATTGAACCACCTCCAGAACGTACGGAGCGTACGAGCCGGCGCGATTATACATCGCAACGGGTCCGCTTATTCCCCGTGCGGTGCAATGTGGGATTGACGAGAGGCCTTGTGGGACTTTTCGAAAAGGTCTAACGAAGGAAATATCGGCCTCTTCGATTCAATGTTTATAATTTTTTTTTTTTGGGGGGGGGGGGGTGAATTGAGCTTTTCTAGAAACTCCTAACGTGCCTCCGTTCTTGAACCAATGTGTTTTCCAGCTGTGTCAATTAAATTTATTTCAGTTCAGTTCATTGTTTACTTTGTGAAATAAATAACTTTTCTTCCCTGTCCTGAGACCGGCCTCTCAAACTTAAAAAATAAATAGGGCGTACAATAAATGCGCTAAAAGTATTAGGTCTGTACACAATAAATAAAGCATTCATACTATATCATACCATATCAACATTATACCAGTTACAACGATATTACGCATGACTCCCTGACACCAATATAAGTTATTTACGTTTTTCTAATGGCAGTATAAGCATAGAGGCAATGGGCAAACACGCACGACGATGCCGAAGATAATTAAAACCAAAGGAGCGTAGCGGACGCGGATCCATGGACATGCATGCAGAAACAGACGGAGAAATATAGAAAACAGTCACTCAGAAAGGAGTAAACGCACATACACGTGCGCCCATTCACGCAAATAAACACGCTTGCACTAGTTTATCCCTGTCCCTACTACAAGGACATTTCTAATTAAATCGGCCAACCAGCACATGCCGAGTGGACCGCGCAGAGTCGAGATCACAAGCCGATTTGCCTCTTGTCTGAATCGCAATTGGCGAAATTGCACCCTGAATGTCCGTTGGGTAGCTACTACACTAAACTGCATAAGCCACGTGTGTACTGCAGACATACATATCAAAACGTAACAATGTTAACCACCGCCGATAAAAAAAGAAGCTATGCCAGTGTTTTCTATTGCTCTCTCCGTCGTCTTTTGTTTTGTTTTGTTACTTCCAGCGGTTATTTTTTAATATAATTACATTACACCCAACCAGTTTGGGTTTTGACCTTGCCCCATACATTTATTCGCAGTCATATACTACATAAGTACCAAACCCCCCAGAGTCGCGCTTGAAGAAAAACACATACAAAGACGAAAAAAAAAAGATTAGCTGTTTCTAATTACGTTTTTCAAATGTCTTACTTTCGTAATTAGAGGTGGGCCATTGGTCTATCAAGGCGCCGCAGACACGTCTAATCGCGGAGGCGCGAATCGTCGTATTTGCATCGCCTGCAAATAAGTGCTCCCAGACGAGGTCATTATCGCTTACCAAACAAAACGCGTCTTTCGCGTTCTGTTCGGTAAACGATAATCTCGTCTGTAGCGTGAAAAGCGGGACGTAACGAACATTCGCCAAGTACGAGTTACGCTAAGGGCTGTACAAACAGAATGCAACAAATGCCGTCGCAGCCGAAAAAGAAAGGAAAAAAAAAGCCTACACTTTTTTTTTAAGAAACGTGAAAGTTGCAGAGCGCGTTCTTGCTCAGTTTGAACATCAACCACGCAAGCAGCACGGCTCTCCTCCTCACCTCCTCGCTGTCGTTTCTTCAAAGGACGCTATAGTCCGTTGCAACTCAAGCAGGTAAGGCGAGGAAAGGAAGGCCGGGGAGGAAGAAGCAGGCAGAACGCTAAAGAGAGGAGGTTTTTTTTCCCTCTCTTCTCCAACGTTCCGTCTGCTTTCTTCTCCCCGGCCTTCCTTTCCGTCGCCCTACCTTCTTGAGTTGCAACGACTATAACAGGGTATTTATACTCGCTAAGGTTTTTATTTGTACATGACACATGAGAGCCCAACTACCCAGAAACCCAAATTGCGGCTCGAAATTCGTTTTCTTTCCGCCCGAAAACCTCCGATCGGGAACTCGCCGGTTTGAGTTGCGCTCACTCCCTTCTCAAATTACGGCCAGTGTGCAAGCGATCTTATGAAATTTTACCATGATGAGTTTAACCCGAAACTGGGCCAGAAGGATGAAATTTTTTCACAGTGGGAGAGAAAGTAACAGGGACAGAGAGCGTCACCGGAGACTCTGTCTTTCCCTGTTATAAATCATCACAGTGTAACAAAAGTACGTTACTCGTTGCTTCTCATCAAAAGTAGCTAGGTCGCTACATCGTGTAAGTCTGCAGAAAAAGGCGTCCTGGCATTGCGGTGTGGCATTACGCAATGCAAGCATGACGCGTTGCATTGCGTAATGCCACAGCGCAGACTTCATTTTTGGATCTAAACGGATGTTCCGCCTCATCATTCGCTGAGCTGATTTCGTAAACGCTGAGATTGGCTCTTTGAGTGTTTTGCGGGTAAGTAGACGCGCAGGCATTTCTTAGGATGTAGTGACAAAGCTCACGCTAAGCTTGCGTCGTCCTAGTACGCGAAGCCGACGGTTCTCTTCTAGCTGGCTGGCGGTGTGCTCTCAAACAAGACTCGACGACCTGGTTGGCTCCTTCCGGCTAGTGTGCCTCGACTACAGAGTGGAACCAACTGCTCGTTCGTGATCGCGTGGTTGATCGGCCGCGTTTGCAACACGAGCTGCGAGGACGAGTCAAAAGCGTGGATCGTCTGCAAGCGCTTCCACCTTCCTGTCCACTTTCCTTCTTGCCCCGCGACAACGCAACGCATGCGCATTGGCGACCAATCTACGCAGGAAGCGTCCGCCACTGTTAAAGCGTAAACGCTCTCCATGATTCGAGTTGCTCCCTCCGTTAAATCAAGGCCCTCTACTCCAGGCTCGTCACTTTGGGGACACTGTTTTGCAGACGGCCTAATAAAGTCCGAGCTAAAGAAAGAAACGTAAGGAGAGGAAGGAGACCTTCAACCGCACCGAGATGCACGGGGTGGAAAGCGCGTCTGGAAATGTTTGTAATCCCCAGGAGACCGAAATGAGCTGTCGAGAGTTTGTTTACCGTATGACAAAAAGAACAGTACACTAGCTTTGGCAAGCTTTCCCTTCCGGAGAATGGTTGTGCATGTGCATGCGTGTGTCTGCGTTTGGGGACAGTTTTTAGGTAGTTATTAGCAGTAGACGTTTTTCAGGTTCTGTTTAAAATCCCGAAGTCGGGTTTTAAGTGGGACCTCTGTAAAACGTACATCTTCGTACGTAGGTGGATGGAAGACGGATGGGCAATATAGAATGTTTGGAAGAAAACTTTTGCCGAAACTTTCAATCCTCTCCCCCCCCTTTTTTTTTCCTCCGGAAAGGATTTGTTTAAAGATACTCTCTACTAGGTTGTCATTTTGAAAACATTTGCGTAACTTCAAAAGAAAACCTTTACCGCAACTTGAAAAGAAAACTTTTGCCGTAACTTTAGATCCTGCCCCCTTCTCCCCCTCTTCCCCTTCCCCGGAAAGGATTTTTATAACGATAACCTCTACTGCGTTGTCATTTTCCGCTCCCAAGTTAAGCCGTGGAAGTGCATCATGCCAATGCTGCTCCTTCAGGGCTTACGTACGGTTCAAAAGAAAAACATTCCTCCACGAGAATTTACATAAACTCAATTGGAGTTATTTGTTTCCTTTCAAAATTAACGAAGTCTATTTTACACGCAGTTGATATCCATGTCCGGAGACATAAAGCCCCTGAAGTTTCCTTCGCTGGGACGGCACGTGGACCGATAACCAGCAGAGTGTCTGCTAATGCTCACCGAAGCACTTCCGAACACGTTTTATTATTTCAACACGCGAAGCATCCTACAACCACAGACGAAACCCAGATACCGATGACGTCGTTGCTGGCACTCGACGAGTCAACTCGTGGCACGAAGACAATACCAACATCATTCATTCTCTTTCCTTCTTTTTTTGTGTATTTGTTGCCAGGCTATCGCGGCTTCGTTCGCCGGTAAACACAGACCCCGTCCTCCACAGGGACGACAACCAAAACGGCCGAGAACATCGCCCTACTTCCTCCGACTGTGGCAATGGTACAGCGCCTCGCGCCGCCCGTGTCCCATCAAGGACCATACCACGTTAACCCCTAAGCTGACAGTGCGGTGCAAGCTACGCTCTCCATGGATCAGTCGCACGTCTATGTTCCTCCACGTGATCAAACCGTCCGCCCACAACCACGAGAGGGACAGAGAGAGGGGTCAGGCGATACGACAATAGGCGCCCCAAAGACAGAGACAAAGAACAAGACGACACCGAGCGTTACTTAAAAAAATAAATGAATTGTTTATTGAAAAACACGCATATTTTGTACACATCGTCGGGTTTCTGACACAGGAAGGCAAACTCCTGATCAGATAGGTACAGTGACGGTTCACCCTTACGCAATCTGTCTCCCCTCTCGCCCTTGTGTTATACGCTTCGAAAATTTCCATCTCAGTTTTATTCTTGAGATGTTCTAGTAGTTTTGTTTCTTGCAGATTAGCAGTACACGGTCCTCTGTCGCAGTGTTTGGGGAGACTGCCCGATGGGGAGTTCCTGATAGACAAGACGTTCTCGTGCCCTTAATTGTTAGAAGAAAAAGAACACGTTCCCGTCTTTTCCCCGTACATCAAGCCACGGAGATGAAAGGGAGGCGGTTGATCGGTCGGGCGAGCGCGTAGCTCCCACCGCAATGTCAGGTTAGGGGGGGGGGATGGATGTATAAAACAAACCGCGAAAAGGACGAAAAGTGAGAGAAAGAGAGAGAGAGAGAGAGAGAGAGAGAGCGAAATGGAGAAAAAGGGGTAGAAAGAAGCGCGGTGCGAGAAGAGGGAGGCGTAGTAAGAGGGAGGTGGCTATTTCCGACCCAATTACGATCAGGCCGGGACGCGTAGCTGGCGGGCAGCGACAAAGCGGACCGGGCTCGTAAAGGGAGCCTTTATCGCGGCCCGTCATCAGCGAGCTTCCCTTCATCGCCGCCGTTGCGGTACGCTCGCCAACCACTTGGCCCGCGCCGCCCGCGACCGCCGACTCCTTCCGACAGGCAGCCAGTGCTGCGCGTCCCACGGACGGTCCGGCTTTTCTTTGTTCTTTTCGGGAGTCGGTGAGCTAAACACCATGCGATGCCGGTTAATTGGCAGTACAACAAACTCGGCCGTGACGCGTCGGACGTCCACGGACGGGCCTAAATGAGGTCCTCATCCCGGCTGGACCGAGTAACTCGGTTCACACGTTCTGCGCGAGTGGTGAATGCTGGACTGAGGAGTAGTGGAGGCTGACCGAGCAGGTGTCGCTTATCTTAAGTTGTTAAGGGTTAATAAATGATCTTACTCGGCTTTTATCTAGGGTTTTCTTCCGCTTGCTTCTGCTAATAACGAAACAGCTTTCTTAATATTATATGTATATTTTTTATAAAATAAAATACCCTACATGGAAATGTAGCTTCTCTAAAATGTACCCGGCTACTTCATAACCATCAAAGAAGACTTCCAGAGCAAATTCTTTCTCGAGTTTATAAGTCGGTACTCCGCCAAGAATTGCGAGAAAATATACCACTTAATGGGGCACCCAAGTGGAATCTGATATCGTCTATTTATGGTGATAACTCAATCTACGGGCTACAAGTATCTTAGAAAAACCCCGATATTACACTCATAGGCGGCCGATTTCCCTATTGCAAATATAATCAAAGATCATGACACGCCCTTCTTTCTGCGCTTTGAAGCAGAGGCTACCGTCCGACGGCGTTTTCAAGCAATAATTTATGTATTACCTCTCCTAAACCAAAACCGTTGACGTTTCTGTAAAAAATACAACGCACACGCGCCTAAAAAGGGCAATAGTAGTAACCTCCATAATCTCCACGCAGTTAACTATTTTCATTGGTCAAATTTTATGCAGGGGTTGGAGACCCGAAAATGCCCCCCCCCCCCTTGCCCCCACAAGATAAAATAGTGACCGCATAATTCTCCTGCTGTAAACCGCCACCTAAATCTGGTCATTTTTAGTGGACTAAATCCCAACAAACAATAAGCCACCAAACACAAGCTTCTGTAAAAAGCACTTAAAGAAAGACAAACGCAATACGCTGAACCGTCTCAAAACTATCAAAAAAGGGGTACGGGCTTGGTAGGCCCTCCACGATATATTCGTGCTGTTGAGACATTTGAGGCAGTGTCCAACAGCGTTTTCTAATATTAAATTGTATCATAGGCTCACCGAGACGCGGGTATTTACTCCAATCGATACTTTTTCAAACGTGTTTCTACAACAGAAGTTGTTGCTTAGAGCCCACGACAGTTATGATACCCATTTTTTAGCTGTGTCGTTTCAAATTTCAGGATGAATATTCCACTCGAAATTTGAAGAAAACAATGCATGTATGGCAA
>JAZHYW010021765.1:0-47967 GCA_037355805.1 Ixodes ricinus
AAAAAATATAACGGTTACCGGTTCAAAACGGTTCACGGTATTTCTTTTTACAGAACGCATGTTTGAGAAATAGAAATGGGCAGCTCTATTTCTATGTAGTGATCAAATTGTCAAATACCGAATTGCAATGTTTTAAAAATTGTGGCTTTTTGCGGTGCTTTTGGATTGGCGCTGTGATAAATCATGTGTCACGTGGTCACGCGACATCATGGTGCTCAAGACTTGCTGTCCAGTAATGTCACGTCACGTGGCCCCACGGCATAGTCATGTGAGTCTCTGCGTCCAGTCGATTTAAATAATAATAATAATATTTGGGGTTGTGTGGATATTTATACAGCGAGTCGTTCGTCAGCCATTTTAAGTTGCGACGAGTCACTCGCTGTAGATGAGCAATTTAGCCAGTGCGGTACAACCGCTAACCTGGGGTCTTTAACGTGCACCACGCAGTAGTGATACACGACCGCACGCCGGTACGATGCTCATCCAGATCGAAACGGGCAGGGGTGGGGATTGAACAGTCGATTCAAAGCGATACCGAACAAAAGCATTTAGTGTCCATAATAAGTGGCGCACGTTCTTTCCACGAGCCAGCAGCTGCCGGTGTGCGCGAGCACACGCAACGAAAATGACGTCAAAGACCTCCATTTGCGGTTAAGATGACAGTGAAATGCATGGGCTTCGGGCCAAAGGAGAATAAAGACAGGCTTTTCATCTCTACAAGTGAAAGCTACGTGCTTTAGACCAATTAATCGCTTACCTTTTACACCAGACACCACTGTGTAGATGAAAAACTTGTCTTTATTCTCCTTTGGCCCGAAGCCCATACATTTCACTGTCATCTTAACCGCGATTGGAGGTCTTTGACGTCATTTTTGTTGCGTGTGTTCACGCACACCGGCAGCTGTTGGCTCGTGGAAAGAAGGTGCGCCACTTATTATGGACACTAAATTCCTTGGTTCAGTATCCCTTTAAATAAACCGATCTTACCAGCCAGCTTGGCTACGCCACCGCTGCCGCAATGCATCGAGGGAACTTTAGTCTTTCTGCACGAGCGACAACCTCGCAGGAGCTCTGCGAGTGCAGAACACCAGGTGTCACGAGCTCTCTCGGGCGTTGCCGCGTGCAACCTCTGAACGAAAGTTATGGCGGCTTCGCGCATGTGCCGAACGCTTGGATGAAGGATATGGTATATTGAGAACGTCACAAGATTTATTGGCATTGTTGACACTGTGATGTCACATGACATTACGACTCCCCATTGCGAGTCACGTGACACCGTGAAGCACTCGATTGTCATGAGCGCGAGTCGAGTACTCGGGTTCATGACAATCGCATTGCCAAACACTGGGATAATGGCTCGTGTTGAATCAAAGATGAGAATAGCCGAAGTCTAACAATCTAAAGCTCAACACATGCTTCATTCTTTGCCAACCGCATCGCATGACTGTGATGAACACTGACAGTATATAATTAGCGTCAGATCACGTGGCCACTTGTCCTAGTTAGTTGAGGAGGGGAATGGAGCTTCTTTCCTTTGTTTTTCCTGTGTCTGCCATTGAACGAAACAAACTAATGAATGTTTTTCTGTTTTTTTTTAAAGCTATCAACGTCAGGGATTAGCTCTTAGCGGTTTTTACCGAAAGTTCAAAAATTGTTACACTACTCATTTTACATGTACACACACATCATTGAGGTACCCAAACATGTTTTCGTTGTTGCTGAACTGTCTCAGAAAGTTTTCCCCGAGAATATGAACATGGAAAGAACTAAATGTGGCTTATCAATCGGACGATAAGTAGAACTACAAATGTACGAAAGAAATACCAGAAACAAATTATCCTAGTGGCCTCAGCGGGACTGCCGAACGTTGAGAGCCGCTTTAATTCTGGCAGGAGTGTCGTTATAAAGTTATTCCCCAAGCTTTAACCACCACCGTATTTTGTTCTAACCTCACAGTTTTTCTGTGAAAAATAAAATAGATGCAGTATTACTGTTCACAATTGACACAAATATAATTGTCTAATTAACATCCACAAACGGAGGAAGTAGTTTCTCAGGAATGAAGGTGTTCTCTAAAAGAACATCGAAACGAAAAAAAAAGAGGGAAAGGGGGTGGGGGGTATAGTTTTAAAACATACATTGTTCTAAAGATTCCTCTGCTCCGTATCTTCGGCAGAGATCAGAAAGCGTCGTCTAGAAAACTACTTGGTTCGCAAAAATACTTTTGCCAGAAAGCACGCTATCGTTGTGCCAGACGCTCGCGCCGAATTCCTCACCACGTTGCAAGAACCAAGAATAATTTGTGTCTCTCGAATACATGGCTTGCACTGAGCGCGAACCTTCTGCAGTGTGTATTTTGCACCACCGGATTTGATTTTCTCAGCAAGAACAAATCGCAATGACCACCAGCCTATGGTGCGATGACGTCACGTGCAAACCATGCTAAACAGTTAGTTTCTTTGGTGAAATGCGATGTTCTTAACACTGGCGAAAAGTGTATGTGAAAATTGTAAGTTTGTGCAGTATATATAACAGTTTCGCGATGGTCTGCGGCAGCCTAATAAGATGTTAGAGTGCGCATGACCGAGAAAGCAGAGTTGTAGAGTGAGGGCCCCAAACAAGTGCACGTAAAACCGAATTTAACATTCGCCTCCATAGACAGTATTTTGTGAAGGTCCAAGCTCGTACAAGCTAATGTCAAAATGTAATTTATATTAGAAATATATTGTTTCTTCTTCGCGCTATTTATGTGTAATTAGGAATATCATTGCATGCATCATCTCCATGTATATTTTTTGCAGTAACGCGTTGTGAATGGAAGTATTTAGAGGAATACCATTTATTGTTTCTCTGCACATTTCGTGCATTTGCCTTCAGATCTAGTATGTGAGCACACAGTTCTTTTGGGAATACCCCGCGACCCGGTGTTTTCCATTGCCAAACAACAAACATAAAAGCTCGTTTCCCAAGGCTCAACAGATGACGTATATTCGAGCATCGTTCTCCCCTGTCGGTCTCAAGCGGTTATGCAAACTTCCTGCAGTCAAATTTATTGATTACAATAAAATATACTGTAAACGACTTATTTTTCGCGGGGTCAAAATTTCGCGATTTATGTCAAAGCTGAAGCTTCGGAATAATTCGCGGGTTCTAATTTTCACGACCCGTGGGACCTCAATATAGATTCCAATGTGTTTACATTTTAACAGAATTGTTCGCGGGATCTATTTTTCGCGAATTGTAGGCGATTCGTGAAATTCAGCAAGGCGGTAAGTTGGGCGAGTTGGTTGAACATCTTCAAACGTGGAAACAGCGCAAAAAATTTAACAAAGGACAAGTGAAAGAAGTGCACGGACAAAGCGCTTTGTCCGTGCACTTCTTTCACTTGTCCTTTGTCAAATTTTCTGCGCTGTTTCCACGTTTGAAGATTCGTGAAATTCGCGAAAATTAGGTCTTTGCGAAAATTAGGTCGTTTACAGTATTCAATTGCTGACTGAATGTTTGACAACATAAATAAAGACCCAATCCCTTAAAGATATACGTAATAAGTAAATGCACCTAAAATTGTCTAGTATCTGCGCTGCAAATATTTCCCGGCGTTTTTATCCTCGATGGCCACGTCTAAAATGATTTGGGAGAGCTTAAACAAAGGTCTGATTTTGAAGCTGATTTAAATAACTATGTGTTCCTGACACTTATTTACCATCTCAAACAGAAGTCTGTTATTGCTTTTTTTATATGATGAACAACATTTTTATGTGTCTTGGGCTGGACAAAAACAAAACACAAAGGGGCACGTGGCGGAACACGCAGACCCTCAGAAAGTGACCAATTAAGTACCGCCAACGTCATAGTATGAAATAGTAGTTTATTTCAATTAACAAAAACTCACCAATTAGCAAGTGCGATACTTATTTGCAAATTTAGTTTACCGGCATCTTGTCAAGAACATCAACAGCCAAGCTAGGCCGAAGATGTTCACTTGAGTACGCGCTATAAAAGGCCAGATTCGATCTGAGTATGAAGGTAGGTATAAATGGGAGTGATCAATCGGATAACTCTTCTGCATGATTATTCGCCTACATCCCCGTTCTGAGTTTAAACGATTCCGGTCATGAAAACAAGCGTTGTGATTGCCGATCAGTGTTTCTATAGACTATAAACTGCAGTGTTTCTATAAACGGTTTCTATAAACTGCAAGGGCTTGTCCTAAAATTTTCGTGACATTGTGAAAATATGATTGCTTCTAGTTCAGTTGTCGTGATATATATTGTGAAACGTATTTCGTAAATTAAATTTTCACGATATATATGGCGATGAGGTGCCCATTCTATGATTTCGTGCACTGAAATTAATGTTTAAGTTCAACATCACAGGATTCAGCTTTTAATACTGCCACGCAAATTTGTACCAATCACGGGTATTTTAGGCGACCTACCAGACTTCGTGATACCTATCAATTCAGGTAAAATATATGAGACTGAGGTAAACAACCAGATCTTGAGCGTTTAAGCATAACCAGTTGTATGTTAATCTAGCTTTTCGTTTACTGTTTCGTCAAAAGTAAATAGATCCATTTTTTTAATGTTTGGTTCGTGAAGTAAACGTGGATTGTACGAATGATAAAAAGCTGTATAATTATTCGTTTCACGGTGGAAAAAGTGCTTATAGCCAAAACAACGCGGAAAAAATATTCTCAATTTAGCGGTTCAAACCGGTTCGAACCGGTTCAAACCGGTTCGAACCGTTATTTTTTGCTCCCCGGAACTGAACCGGAACTGAACCGAAAGCCGTGAACCCGAACCCGAACCGAACCGGATATAGATTCTCTGAAGTCTCGACACTCTGGTTCTGTGCCTTCCGGTGCCGGACAACCTCCGGGTTTACATTCGTTCTGTACGCGATTCCAGAAGGTTGGAACTAACGAACCTTATTGCGTTCTCTGGGTGAAGGAGCATTCCCAGCTGTAGAGTTCGACTGACGTGTTAAGCGATAAACGCTGCTATACTGTCATGCTGTTTAGCGGTTTTCCGGGTTCCCCACCTGCCATTGTCGCAATAGACGCATACTAAAGATTAGAATTAAAACGAAGCTCTTTAAACGGTTCCGTACACGTTACTCCCTCAAAAGTAACGAAATACCGTTACTCGTTACTTCGCCTTAAAAGAAGCTAACTAGGTTAATCGTTCCTTTTCAGAAAATAAAATAAAAGTAACTAAATAGGGACTCGTTACCGAAAAAAATAACTACGTAGTAGTAACTCGCTACTAGTAACGCCTTACGTACATGTCTGCTCGAAGCCCACCAAACCATCGCGTGCCCACAGTGATTCATTGAAGCTAACTGAATGAAACGCCAGAAAAAGTGCATGACCGTTATGGCTACGCCCCTGCACAAGTGCTGAAGAGCGTTCATACGATGTGTTCTGAATGGATGAAAGGAAGAGCCGTATTGGAGATATCTCAGTCCCTGCAACAATTGACGGGTGATTTTCATCGAAGCATTTTAACACGAACAAAGAAAATTCAGTTAGTGAAGGGAACAGCGTTTACGTCAGCTAAGACGCTGACGCCGACTTCTGCTGGTATGCATCCCTCATTCGATACACCGATTCCGGATACAGGCGCGTCACAGAGTAGCAGACAGAATGGTGAAGTCGCTTCTATAAAACGATGCACGACTCATAAGGGTGCAGGAAACAGAGGGGCTCTCTTTCGCTGCCGGTCCACGGCCTCAGAAGGGTGAACTCTGTTCTGCGGGACAATGAACCTCATTGAGAGAAACGAAGAGGCCGCAGACACGATGCCGGAATCATCTGCGGACGCATTAGCTTCGGGCAAGGTCAACTCATGTTTGATTCATGTATAGGCTTCTAGCATGTTTGCAGACAGTCTTTGTTTGGTCGATGTGACAGGGTCATCATACGAGAAAGGAACACTCCCCAGACGCTCCCTGTAGACTGTCCTTTCTATGATTAGGACCGCGGTTTTAAAGTCTCGGAGCGTGCAAACGATAAATCCTCGCGCAGTAAGTCACAAAGAGCACCAATTCCGACGCCCGGCCCTAGCTGTGCTCCCGAATGAACGTACGGATGAATGTTAACGGTTGTAGCCTCTATACAGAGCGGTAGCTCGCGCCCCTATAGCCCTAAAACAAAAAAGAAAAAAGAATACATAAAATATTTTGTTTTTTTTGGGCGTGTTAATTGATGACGATGCTTTCTTGCCCTTCACTCGAAAGATAATTGCGCTCAACGCTATCTCGAGGCATCCGAGCTTTCGAAGCTTAGGCACTCCTTACCTTTTGACCTCGCGGGGTCGTTATATTTCCTCGAAGCAATATACGCCACGGTCCGCGGGGCGACGACGGGAGAATGGGAGCCACGACCGCGAGCTCCGAGCCGTCCGCTTGTCTCTGGGCAGCGACGCGAGGAAGGCGAGCGAGGAGTGTCCCGCCGGAGCCCTTTCATCGGCCTTACCGGTCGGCCTTTAATGGCGCCACGCGAGAAAAAGAAGGATCCGCGAGCGTCGCGACTCGCCGCGCGTCTTTGTGCTGTGCTCGACGCAGAGCGAGCTAACGACGCCGTCGCGTGCCCCGGCCGCTCTGGAGGGGCCGCGACTTCCACGGCTCGACCGGAAAAGGCAGCCGCGATGTCTCATGAGAGACCACCCGCGCGCCTTCTCCAAGTTAATTACCGACGTCCTGAGAAACGTGGGGCGTGTCGCGTTCCGAGCATCTTGCGAGTGAACCGAGCATAAAAGACAGTCTGCGGACAGTGTCAAGGGGGCGCCTTTCTTCCCTCACTCCTGACTGGTCGTACAAAAACTGTCTGCTCACCTAAGCGTACATATGGGTGAAGCTGCTTCGAAGATGCTTGAGGATAAACAGTGTTTTCTCGTATCATGTAGGAGCGACGTGTTGGTTGCGGTTCCAGAGAATTCCCATAGAATACACAGAGATAATAAAACACGTAAAGGACGAACACAGACACACCGCAGTTCTTTCAATTAAAGCGCAAAAGTTATTTCAATTACATTAATTTCAATTGAGTTAAATTGAAAGTTATTTCAATTAAAATCGCTCCTTTACGTGTTTTATTCTTATCTGTGTAGTCTGTAGTTTTGCAACGCGCTCAGCTACGTGTAATTCCTATAGGTTTCAGTTCCAGTTATGGCGCTCGGTAAAGCCACGCAAGTCGCGTGCATTTTTTTTTTTGGGGGGGGGGGGGGATTGCTTCCTCGTAGGAATTTAGACGAGGCATCAGATAGCACCAAATTATGCAAGAAACAGATAAAAAAAAAAACAGGCCGCTTTTAACAAAAAAAAAGAAATTTAGCGGAGAAAAAAAGAAAAAGCGCGGCTTCGAAAGATGTTTTTCTTTAATCGTAATTTATTAATAATCACTATATAAAAAAAAGAGGAGAAATTCACCGCACACGAGATATCTTTCCTCGGCATTCGTTATACGCGCATTCGTTATTTGCGCATTCATTATTCATAAGCGAGGGAAACGATCGTTGCCGCCGTCGTTTTCATCCGGCAGCCTAAATTTCGCCAAAAAAAAAAAAAAGTAACATAAAACGGATAAAATCTGTCAGCGACGCTGAACACCCGACTTCACCCTGAACCAAGCTCTGGTTTTTTTCTTTTCGCATATCCTCGTGCTTTCCTGGCAAAAACTTAATCTCCTCGCAAGACCCGGAAAGAAAGAAAAAAAAAGGAAAAAAGGAAAAAGAAACATGTCGGACGAGTTTTTCAAAGTTCTGGAGCGATATACGATAACCGATGTAAAATTATTCGGAAAAGCGAAAGAGTAGAATAAATAAGTAAAACAGAAACGAGTCTAGACCCGCTTCTTCGCCGAGTACGAATAACTTGCTTTTGCGCGCCAAGCGACACGCTCAACGCTTGAGCAAGCAACCTTGGAAACGGTGCACGGCCTAAAGGGGGCGTTTTGTGTCATTCTCGGGGCGCGGACGGTGCAGCGCGGAAAACTAAACTTCACCGTTGGTGTAATGTCCTCCAGGGACGCGGCTGCACGCGGGAATATGTCGCAATACTTTGTTTGTTTGTTTTTATAAACTCCTATTTTCAGAGGGAAGAGGGAGCGTGCAGATGAGCTGGTGACTGCTTCACATGACCGAACCTGAGCATGACCTCCGAGATTGTCGGCGCGCAAAGCATTCCTCCGGCCCTTCCAAACGCTCGTTTGCCCAGCAGAAGGCAAGTTATCTCGGCTCGCTGGCTGACTCAACTTGAAACCGTCTCCAAACTTCCGAAACTCGGGCAGCGGTTTTCGTGACGATCAGAAAGAACACGTCGTCCTCATCTTGTATATTATACGTCGTCTCATAATCACCGTCGTCGCCGGACCCACTGGGAGACAGGGGTTTGAGACTTTGGGTCGGAGCCACGCGGGAGGGAATCCAAATTTTCCTCTGTCCCGCCTGTCTCCAGCTGTTAGTTGAACATCATCTAGACGTGGCAACGCGGGCCTCTATGGTGTCAGCCAATAAAAAATAGCATTATTACTGTTATAATTATCTCAAACGTTAAATCTGTGCACGCGGTATAGAGCTCGTATTTTTTCTAACACTGCGAGGGCTGAGGCGCTCGAACGCGTACATATGCGCGACTCAAATGCCGCTCAGCTGGTGCGCTGGCTCTGGCAGTGCTTTCTTTCACACATCCTTTGATATGTCGCGGTTTCTATAGCGAGCCGGCCTTGATCAACAGTAAACAGCAAGAAAGAATATAACACAAAATGCCACTGTGGCGAAAGGGCTGAAGACTTCGAAGCCTTACCAATAGCAAAGTAATAACGAGTTAAAAAAAAAAAAAGATATCACAAAAGAAACCATTTGATTTGAAGACCCGAGGGAATGACGAGACCAAAGACCTCGAACCCTCTCTTACCTCCTATTTTGGAAAGCGATCTGGGAGAGAAGAATGAGCTTGACGTTACGTCTGCTCCCTCTCACGCTGAAAATTGTATTTTTGGGTCAAAATTATTGACACTCGTTACTGACCCGGCACTTCTTTTGTGTCCGAAATCATTGGACGCGCAGTTCGCCTCAAAACAGTCAGGCGTGCATTTATAATATATCTTTCCAGGTTTTCAAAAGAAGAAAACACTCGGATTTTAACCTACCGTTTCCTTGAAAAACGTAATGTTTATTGTGATGAGAAGCAACGATTACGATTCGGGCAAACAAGCGCCTTTTTATCCGGGCAGCTGGCCAAGTGAGGTCGAGGATAATAATTTTTGAAGCCTGTATTTAACGCTACCACGCAAAAAAAAACAAAAAAACTTTGAGTTTTTTTTTACATTTATTTTTCTCGGAGGCCATGACCTGAGACAGGGAGTGGACGGTGAACGCGTTGTCCCTCTAGTTTCGTGTCTTCCTTTCGTACAACAGTGAATAAAATCGAATATTTCGCGAATGAAACTTGCTAAGCTAAACCAACGTTGGTGTTGAAATTGCCATTGTGTTGTGTGTATGTTGGTACAGCTTTAAGTTAGTCAGCCCATATGAGCGTCTGGTGTCTCAGCTGTAGATGAGAAATTTAGCCTTTGGAGTACAACCGCTATAGTCTGGTAACATACACCCCGCAGTAGTGATACACGATATGCAGGGGCAGCTACCGAGCCGAGGATCACTGGGGTTTTGCAGAGCGAGCTTTCGCTCCAGGTACTCCGAGCTGGGACCCTAATTTGGACACCGGTTTTCTCGCCGACTTTTCGGCCAAGTGTCCAGGCTAGGGCCCCTGGTGTGAGCTAGCCATGGGCGTATGCGCTAGCCCACTCTGCCACCGATCCCTCCCACTGGTGTTGACGGACACGTGTAATACATTAGATCCTTAGGAGTGACCCGTTGGTTACGTTTTAAGACTAGAACAATGTATGCTATCGCTGAACGTAGGAAATTTATTGCTACATATTTGAACTAAAAGGCGCCTTAGAACGGCATGTCCCCTCGCGTATCATGTTTCGTTGTGCACCAACGAAAGATCATTGTTTTTGCTCATGATCTTTTCATTGATTTTTCGTATACTTAAGTTGTACATTGATTGCATAATATTTCTATCTTGAGGTCCTTGCCCAGCTGCAAACTTTGTATTCTTGTCAAGCAACACCTTAAGGCTGGTTCACACATTTGCAACGGTTGCGTTGGCATGCAAACGAAAGGACCGTAAGGACCAAAACACCGCAACAGCAGTGACTCACGGATTGCTTCGCCTAAGCTACCCCTTGCATCGCTTGCCATGCTGCGTACGGCGAACACTTGTCCCGGTAACTTTGTCGTTACGGTCGTTTCAGTGTCATGCGAACGCAAGCAACGCAGATGTGTGAACCTGCCTTTAGTTGCTTCTTTTTTTCTGCCTTCCCTCTTCAAACTGTAGAAAAATAAAAAAGTTTGAGTTTGAAGAAACTGGCCTGAGTTTAGACTCCACTATACTGCAAATGCTGGTAACCGAATATACACAGATGCAAGCCTTCGTGCACTGCCCTTAAAGATACCGATTCAATTAATTTATAATAATCCGCGCAGGAGTTCGGTTGTATATTCACTTAATAAAATTACTGAATAGTTGCGTCATTCTAGAAATCCAGAGTGTGTGTTAAAAAGGAATATTCCTTCACCGGTATGTACATCTTAATTTATCAAACAGTTCCAATCTTGCAGAAAAGAAAAAAAAATTGTTTGTTATTCAGGAAGTTTGAAAAATTTTACATCTGAAGTCTTGAGAGCCGTAATATGTATTTGCGCCTAGTGTGATCCACCCTGTACCAGGCTGTTTTCCTAGCCTCTGGCCGGACGTCAATGCAGCTTAGTTGTATTCCAAAGCTCGTGCGACATAAGTATAGGTTCAAAGCTTCTTGGTAATCAGTCTGAAAGCGATGAGGGCACTTTTTTGTTTTCATTACAGCGATAGCTGTTAGTGGGACGCTCCGCGGTTTCGCGCCGTCGACAGCGCTCCATATCGACGCGGACCATTTTCTGCACTCCGCCAAAAGATTCCAGGGGCCGCTGATAATAAGATAAAAAGCAAGCAAGATAACATGCATGGTCAGTGAAACAGTACCCCCCCCCCCCCGGGCAATCTGGCAGTGCACTGGAATAGGTGCCCATGTGACCCAGAATTGGGACAAACGACAATTCTCGGGAGATACGCGGATATCACTGCCTTAGAACTTTACGATGTATTCTGTATCAGAAAGCAAGGGGAACGAAAGTGCGTTAGTGCTCCGCCAATGCACCTGACAGATACAGAGTTTCATTTTCCTAACGGATAGCCAGAAAGATGGTATTAATAGTGCGTGTTCGTTTCAATAAACCTTCATTTGAGAGTGCACTTCGTCTTGTGCACTTCCTGTCTCTGTTTATTCGGCGCTTTTCGCTTAGCACCTGCGGCTATTTGTACCAAAGTGATGTAAGAGAACACGCTTCCCTCTTACGCAAACAGCTGGAACGCTCTCTACTTAATACACCTTCATTGGTTCCATAACGCTATGAAATTTTCGTCCGGTGTGTTACTCGGTTTACTACGAAACGTCTATGCGGACTGTATGGTGCGCGCTCGCACCTTTACCGTTCATTCAGTCCATCTGCTCCGAAATGACACCTGAGCGGCTCCGAAGTCACACCTCATCTGTCGCTGTATTTCACATTATGAGTTGTGTAAATGTTTATTTTTTTTAACAAATAAAACGAAACCGGGAACTTCGCATTGGGTGCTTCCGTTTTATTCAATGCCCTCGTCGCGGATACGCCGTCTACGAGATACCCGGAAATAATTTTATCGGATGGTACAAGACGCGAAAGCAGACGTCTTAATAGATCCTTCTCAAAACTCCATCAAGCAACACTGCTTGATAAAGTTTTGCAAGCAATGGAATTCCTTTAAAAAAAAAGGGGGGGGGTTGTGTCATAACCACTTGTATACAATTAAAAAAAAAAGAAAAGAAGGGATGACGAAATGTTAGGCTAGGTGGCGCAAGCTGCCGCCCGTTACAAAGGGTATCGCCATTACCATCCATCCATCCTTGGGCACGAAGCGTGTGATTGGATCCCGAGTCCTCGCCGAACGCTGACGCGGCGCTCGTGTCCAATCCGAGCCGAGCCGAGTTCGCGCCGAACACTGACGAAGCCCTCGCGGCCAAACAATGGCGGATTCGGATAATATAAAGGCACTGCCTACTACTACCTAGATAGCGCACTTTTGAAAAGGGTCTATTGTACTTGGGAGTTCCTACATTTAACGGCCTCATTGCGAGCGTTTAATTCCGCACGGGCAGCAGTTCTTATAACTGCAGGGATAAAAATAAACATCTTGTTTGGTTCCGCTTGCTCTTTAGATTACGGTAGTTTTTACGTTACGGCTATCTACCGCCGTAAACGTACAATTCTACCGTTTACATTTTTTTTTTCGGTTTCTTCGTTTTTCGGCGCTTTTTCGTCGTAAGAACGTAACAAGTCTCCGTTGTGGGAGCGGAAAAAGCAAAAGGGCGTGCCCCTTGCCGTCCACAAATTCTTCCACATTTAGAAAACGCCCAAAACTTCCGCGAGATAAATATAGGAAGCAGAGCTTTTATTATTATTATTATTATTATTATTATTATTATTATTATTATTATTATTATTATTATTATTATTATTATTATTATTATTATTATTATTATTATTATTATTATTATTATTATTATTATTATAACGCGTCGAACCGATTTTTCGGGACAGTCGAAACAAATTTATTCCACCGACCGTCGCGCTACTGCGAATGGTACGTTGAATCGTACATAGTGGTTATATGGCAGAACGCGAAATAAAATAGAATAAAGATGACTTATATCGCGACTTAAATGACCCTGCCTTGAGTAAGGTAATTTAAATCAAACACTTTTTCCCAAAACAATCCCGCGGCACCGCACTTTGTAAGAATCTTCGATATGCGACCTGTTACAGGGTTAGCGAGATTACCCCCACCAAGTTCGAGCCAAAGAAAAGTCTTTCCGCGCAAAGCCCACTCTTTGAGGAGCCTCGACCGCTTTCCGTTCTCGCGTAATTTCTTGTTTCGAGACGCAACCGATAATGCGCGTTTTCTATTTTGTCGCCCATTATATTACTACACACGGCGAGCCAACCGCTAATGGCCGTTCGGAAGGCAAGTATAAACAAATAAAACAGCCTCGTAATGAAAAAAGCGGTTCATTGTGGGAAGCACATCGCAACGTCCCAATTGCGATGTGCTAATTCTGACAAGACGCGAGTGCGCTGGAGAGAGTGGGACTCCGAAGGCGGTTCGCGAGAAGACGATAATCTCAGGGATAAATTGTATAGTTGCTTACGTGACAGCCACGCGTTTTCTGTGGGCCATACCTGCGCACCAGGAAATCTGTACGACGCGTAAAGTCTCCACCCACAGGAAGAACGGAGAGTTTTAGTATTGCGGAGCAAGGGCAAGCTGATGCTGTGCGAATTCACGTTAGCGTTTAGTGCTCCATCCATACTGCGCACGCGCGCCGTCGCCATGCGCCAATCTAGAGCCACTAAGTGAGCTGCGCTTAGAGTATCGGCATTCCGTTCCCCGACATTGTTGTGGGCGCCGCCATTTTGGTTCGTATGCCGAGCGGACGCAACTGCCGATCGTCATGATTCAAAAGTGCGACTTCCTCAGCATTAGATTCGGTGTTGGGAAGCTCGTGTAATATTGCTTTGTTCTGTCGCGAACTGTTTAAGCGTTTGTACAGGACGGAAAAGCGTTTCCTGTGATTTCAGATAAAGCTTCAGATAACTGGCAACCATGATTTTAAGCCACACTATGGCCAAGTGTCGTTACTCTGAAGCGTAACTCATTTAGTGGCGCTACGCCAATATAAAGGACTGTTCACATATGCAGCAGAGTTCTACAAGCATAGCGCTGACGGGAGCGTTCAGCAGCTCTGTATCGCACCGTCAAAACTGTTGCTCGTGGCAGACGATAAGTAGCTGACGACACGTGAGCAGCGCTACGCCAGCGCTGCGCTGCATGTGTGAACCGGCCTTAAGACGCACTTCGGGCTCCGCGCACGCGCAGTGTGGAACGCACTAACGCTAACGCAGTGCTTGCGTTTGCTTGTGTAAGCAATACTGAAACTCACTATTAGGAAGTTTGAGTAGATCGTGTTTTCAGGCAACGCTATGAGTAACGGGAGCTCGCGCTGCCACTTCGGAGCGTGCTCTGAAGCGCGCGCCCGGAGCGATAGCGGGCTTCTGAAAACGATCTACTAAAACTCACAATTATCTATACAGAACTCGCCGGATGGAGCGCGGAATGATGAAAATGCGTGTTTCTATTGCTCTTAGTCACTTCACGGCCAGCGATATTAAGTGAATTAGGTATAACATTCAAGTCTTGTTTTGGCGTAAAAGCAGGAGGGAGATTTTACTTCCGTAACTCCGTAGACAAAAAAAAAAAAAAAGGATGCGGGTATGTTTATACAGCGTGACCCTTAGTCTGCCTCAATGGACGACCTGTCTCTCACCTGTAGATGAGCAGTTTAGCCTGTGCGCTACAACCGCCAGCCTGGGGTCTTTAACGTGCAGCACGCAGTAGTGATACACGACCGCACGCCGGTACGATGCTCATCCAGATCGAAATGGGCAGGGGTGGGGATTGGACTCAGTATCCTGGGTTCTGCAGCGCGAGCTTTCGCTCTGCGCGTGCTCCGAGTTGGCGTCCTGCAGCCCACTCGCACCGATCACCCTGACCTGCAGATAACGGACAGGTGGGGATGACCAGTATCCTGGTTCTGCAGTCGAGCTTCGCCTAGCGTGCTCCAAGCTGGTGTCCTAGCCTGCACTCGGCCAACGATCACCCCTGACTCCGTAGCTAATTTCTAGGCCACCGTTAGGGCGTAGGTAGATGTGACTGGAGATTATCCCATCATCGGTGTTACAAGCTGCTTGTCACGCCTAGGGGTGTGCCATCATATGCCGCGTATCAGGAGGCATGGTCCGGTCAACCCGATGTCTATCTGGTCGATTCTTATCCGGAATTGGAGAACCCGAGGGATTGTATATGAATGGAGCGAAACGGCGTATGCAGTCAATAGATAGTTATGGATGGCCGTTCCGATAACGGTACCCGGTAACAATTCGATGCACGCGCAGAGGCATCGCCGAAGTGTCGGTGTATAAGTTACCGGAGGCGACCGGAACAATCTAAGAAAACTCTAATAAAAGAGAAATAACTGTGATTATGCAGGAGAGCTGGTGAACTTTGAACGTCTTGAACAGGCTTCATGCAGTTCCCCTTTCTGTTGCAGGCTGAGCAGAGCAGAGTTCTTCAGTCCGACGTTTAAAAACGTTTTACCCTTAGATACACTGTTTTTCGGCTCGAAGTACATTAAAAAATCTATCTATCTATCTTATCATAAATAAATAAAAACCAAGTTTTTATTTTTACTTTTATTTTCTGAGAATGCATTACAAACCCGCTGTGCAGCTTAGAGTCCTTGGGTCCCCATAAGGTTATAAGTAACATGGCGGGACCAAGCGGGACTAAGGAACCTGGATATCGCGCCTGCTGTGATTGGTCAGCGCAGTGCCGCTGACCAATCGCAGCAGTCGTCAATGTCCCAAAACACGACTCAAAAAATAAAAATTTTTTTTGCGTGTGTGACGACAGTATGAATTTTTTAATTTTTTAATATCTTATTTGGAAAGTTTAATGCAGTACTACTACTTCACAAAAGCAGTATTTTGACTGTGTTCAGTGGTTATGCTCAAAAGCGAGATTAGGTGCTATCGAAACACTCTCAAAAGTGTGCGTTGCATAGACTTTGAACCCGATACATGTGGACCGGAGCAGCGCGTATATATGAACGCGAAGCGCTCGCCACATAATACAGGGAGTTCAAAAGAATATTAACCGTGCTTTTTCTTTACAGTGCTAACTCAGGTGCTAGCAAGTTAATCGTGGCTCCTGCCGCGTTCTCTTTCCTCCTCCTTCCGTCTCGCCCATGCCCTTCCCCAACGCAGAGCAGCCAACCGAGGTACAGTGGTCACCAAACTTGTACGGAACATGGGAACTGCGCATTACTTATTACATGGGAGCGCTATACTGGCGGGCTTGGTCAAGTTTTGTGGCTGCTCAGGACGAGATTGAAGCATCCTCTCGGCGTGAGCAGGAAATCAAAACTTGATCAAGCGCGACAGGATAGCTCTTTCATGGGATAGTTCGCAGTTCGCATGTTCCGTAGAAGTTTGGTGACAACTGTACACGTAGGTCACCTCAGTTAGCCCCCACTTTCTGTTATCTCTTCCCATCTCTAACCGTGCATGTAAATTTCTCGTACCGCAAAAATTAAAATACGGATCACCGAAACTTCAAACTATACCAACTGCACCGCAAAGCGTCATCAGTTGGGATGAGATATGCCAACGTTTCTAAACTCACCGTTACCTAATGCAAAAGTCAGATTCTTTGTACTAATTTCTTTCCTATCTTTGTCTATACTATTCCTTATTATTTCCGTTTTTTTTTTTTTAAATTTCATCTTCTTTCACAGCGTAGCAAGCCGAGCACAAAACGCTGGCTGACCTCGCTCGTCTTCTTTTCAATAAATGCTTATTCTCTCAGATGCGATTTTCGATATTTTTTTTTAAATCAGAAATTGACTACCGGCAAAGCTTGCTAATACATGAAAAAAGAAAACAAGATTGTTCCGTTTTTGATGAAAACGTCCGACAATCTCTCCTCACTTTTGAACCTGATAACTATTGAGCTTTCGAAACTTTGGCATTCTAATTATCCCAAAAGCGCTATCGCTACTACTCTACTGGGTGGAGCCCGGGCTTCCAGCCATGCGTAGCGTATTTTTGCGGTGCACATAACGCGGTTAAGGTTTCTCCAAAACTCCCTGTATAGCAGCAAAACAAGCGAGGCGTTTTCTCTCAAACAGAAAAAGTAGGTCGCTCCGAGGTACACAACGGAAAAAAACTTGAGAGGAAATTATTAAGTAAAAATGACACGCCGAAAACAAATAATAATAACAATAAAAAAGGTACACTGAAGCTCTGCCGCAATTAGCCTGATTCCAGAGAAGGAAACAAACAGTGGCGGGCGAGGAGCACGTTTCATCAAGCTGCCCGAAATTGTTTCGGCTTTGAGACCGCAACGGCGTCGCTTCCGCTTTCGCCCCACTGCACGCCAACTCAAAGCAGATTAAAAAAAAAAGAAAGAAATACACCATGTTTAATTTTGGTTTTAGGCAGCCCTGCACGACCGCACGCAGCACGCCCCACCGTTAGTGCTAAAGGTAATAATATAAAAACTTCGGGACATTTCGAAATCTACTAAATCAACCTGAAATGTGCGTCTTTATATAGTTCTGATTTTATCGTAACGCACTAGACTCACCCAGTTGCAGTCTTGGGTAGAAACGCGTTACAAGTGATACTGAACAAATTTTGTTTGGAACTTTTAACTGTATATAGTTACACCTTTTCGAGGTGTAATTACTTGTAACTGTAGTTCTATTTTTTTTAAGTAACGACGAAAGTTTAATTGAGCGTGTACAATCTAATCATTCCTTGCACTTCTCAAATGATGTGTTTGAGATTTTTGAGTGTCAAGTTTGCCTTGTGTCAACTTGCGCTAACTTTACTCGTACTTTTTGTAATAAACTTGCGTGTGTGTGAGGGGGGGGGGGGGGGCATTTTCTACATTTTCTTTCGATTTGTAGTCTTACGAAAAAGTAACTTAAAAGTACGGCCGTTACTTTTAAGAAGTAACTGTAAATGTATCGAACTACTTCTTCGTTGCGGTAACTGTAACAGTAACTTCGCGGCTTTTATCTGGCAATGGGAACGCCTGCTCTGGTGGCGTTCATAGCAGGCGGTTTTATCGGCAGAAAGTATCCGCTTACGAAAAAAAAAAAATAAAGTGGGGCGGAAGTGTCGGTCTTGTATAATACAAAAGTGGTAAATTTTCTTCGTAAGAGCGGTAATATCCGAAAATGGGGTAGATTTTTTTCCCCGGACACTAACAGGAAAAACCTTTCAACCGCCTCGCTGCATATATTTTTTTCTTTTCTGAGTTTCTATTAACGTCACCAAGGTGTTTGCTAAGGAAAAGTTGAAGCAGCGAGCTGTGTCGATGTTATTGTTTCGTTTTGGGCGAACAAAACGTTTCGCAACTAAAAATTGTAAAACAAAAACATACATCTGCCGTTTTAGGGAACCTATGAGTGCGTGTCGAGTTCTATTTAAAACGTACGATTTGCCGTATTTCGCCAAGCGACAGGTTCGTGAACGTGTGCCCGGGGGCGTGGCTCATAAAGTTTATCTCGCGACAGCGCGACTAGACACGCACAAAGAGAGAGAGACTGGACGATCACACATGCGTTTGTGTCGTCCAGTGTTTCCCTTCGTCCGGGTCGCGCTATTTCAAGATGAACTCGTACCAACTCCCTCCGGCCGCAATTATCCGACTCTGTTATCATTAAGTTCCGTCACTTGTTCGCTTTCGTGAATCATACTTGAGTGGTTTTATCTCGAGGTGCGCGAATAGCGGCTTCGAATAGCGCAATGTCCTCCTTAGCTTTAACACTGTCAAGAAAACTGGTTGTCGTGGCTCTACCTTCCACTGTGAAGGTCGGGAATGATGCTATTTGATTGGAACCGTTGTCCGCGCATATCCCTAGAACTTTTATCCTAATGCCTTCACCTGATTGGCTGTGGAGCGATCATAGGATGCCGAGGAACACGCCACGCGTTTGTTACGACGTTGTCGGTGACCATAGTCCGCGCGACTGAATCCTGACGGCATGTCCCATCACGTGTTCATGTAGCACGCACGAATGCATGTGCGGGCTTTCCGTGTGCCTTCCTCGTTTCTCAATCGAGTTGCCAACCATATGGGAAAACGTCGCGTCAGAATTGAAAGTATGGCTGGCCGATTGATGGATTAACCTTCCGATTAATCGCGCAATGAATGCTTTGATCGCGATTAAAGTTTTTATCCGGTTAATTGCTTCAATTCAAAGGTACATATTTCGAGAAAACAAATTTAAAAAGTAACAATGCTCGATTTACTGCTGGGTGAGCGTTTATGTATTTTAGAAGTCAGCTCCTTTTTATTCCACGGTGAAGTAGTTTAGAATTCTGTATGATTCGAATCCAGAGGGATTCGAAAGTTTTCACGTGACCGTAAAAAATATTTCGTATATAAAATTGCTTGCCCGTTTTCCTTTTCTTTTTGTGGACGGTGGCGAAGAGTTCGGTTTTAAACTATAGTTGCGCATCGCGCCACAAATGACATTGCAAGAAATTGTAAACCAAAATGTGTAGTTTGGCGCCTTTTAGTTGGTATGCCCGAAGGTCAACGCGAGCGATTAATCCATTAATCGGAATAATAGGTTTAATCGACGCCCAACCATAACTAAAAGAGGAAAGAAAAATGAGTTTGTTTTAGTAGCAACACTTCCAAAGAAGCACGAGTGTTCATATTCCCTCAGAACACACAGGTACACAGCCAATCGGTGCAAACATCGGAAGGATTCCAGCAAACGACAAAACTCGAAATATGATTTAAAAAAAAAACGATAAATGCGATGTGCATTGGGATATCGAGCACGCCGCTACGCTCACATCCACCCAAGTTTGCATGTCCAATCGCATCCCGAGTTTCGTCATTCCCTGAGGCATTGTTCGCCAGTAATTGGTAACCTTCGTGTACTGCAGGAAAGTGCACCAACACGCGCAGTTCTGACGTCACGCGGCTGCGCTGGCGCCACTATTGGCACGGAGCATGCGCAGAAGCTTCACGCGAATCTGGTTTCTGCGCAGTCGCAGTGCCCACACCTCGTGCTGGCTTCTTTGTAAACAGCGCGTTGGCCTCTTCGGGGCACCGGCGAAACGAACGGCACCTAGCGGGAAAACACTGAACGGAACGAAACAGGTCCTTTCACGATTTCTGCTCGTTCCCTGTGGATTCCGTGATTCCGTGTTGTTGGCGGCGGTTAGCGCGATGGAACAGCTGTCCCGGTGACTGTGTTGTTACTATCGTATCAGCTTGTTGCCCAGGTCGCTCTGAACGCAATCCTACGCTACCGCGCGAACAAGACATTGTGCGTTTATCAACGTTCATCAGCACCGCAGTCCTTTCATCGCTTCCCCGAAGCAGGTCGAGCTTCTGGAAGCTCGCTTACTTCAACGCATCGTCGCAGGTTTGAAACGTAGTGAATACAAATCGGGGCAAATCATTCTGAGTCCAGGGCTCATTGCCAGCCGAAACCCGAGCGTTCGTGCGTTGAGCTGGCACGTGGTACGGCACGACGTGTCTAAGACCTCCATTTATGCCCGATAGTGGCGAACCCTATAAGTCATTAGAGTCGCAAATAAACTAAACACAACTGTTTTTTTAAAAGAGGCAGCGTTTTTTTTTAAAGTTTTGTAATGCATGAAATGCAGTGTTTGAGGAGCGATCGTTCTAATTCGTCTAGAAGACAGTAAGCAGTCCATAATGGATAGGTCGATCATGTGACATCAATGTGTATATAAAAGTATAGGTCACGTGACATCCATTTTCCCGCCAAATTTAGCGGGGAAACTGATTTGGTGTATATAGGACACGTGACATCAATTTGCCCTCCAAATTTAGAATTGAGGTATAGGTCTCGTAATTTTCGGTGATGTGACATCAATTTTTCCGCAAAATTTAGCGGGTAAATCTAAATGGTCTCTACGTCACGTGACCTCAATTTACCCCTATATTTCGCGGGAAATGCGCAGACGGACGGGCAAAATTTTGGGGTTCCGTTAAAAAGCATGCTTACGCGTTAAAGGCAACCACATGTTGAGACGCAAGAAGCAAAAGCAATTAGGATGGGATGGATGCATGGATGGACGCTAATGGCAGTACCTTTTATAATGGGCGGTAGCTCGCGCCACCTAGGATATATACAACTCCCAACATGTTGCCCGACGGCGGCGGCAATGAAGCGGGTCATACCCTGTGTGACTCAGCGTCGTCCCCGTTGCTTCGTCCGAGCCGGCGCAACGGGGACCGCAACTGTACATACAGAGACGGGGGAACGGACACAATCAAAACTACGGGGGCAAGAAAAATATGAGGGTTAAAAACACAAGTTCGCCCCCCGGAGAGAAAAGACGAAGGGGGGCGGCGTCACGCTCGACGTGATCTCTTCCAGTGAGGAGCCGCACGCTCTGTGTGTTCACGGGGTGCATCGCGGGCACGTCTTGGTCCGCCTGACGGAGGTCGCGGTCTCGACGCCTTCGCGTTTCCGGGATCGTTCGTCGGCGATGCCTTCTTCTCCGTTTCTTCTCGGGACTTGTTTTGCATCCGCCGGCCCCTTCGCGAAACGACGCAGAAAAGATGGGCTTCCTTCCCGAAATGATGAGGTGCGACCGTCCAGAGCTCGTGCAAGCAACCTGGCGCGGCCCGACCTGGCTGTCAGGGATCCGCAGTGGCCGTCGGAGAACTCCTGTCACTGCCGGTTTGCTCGATGGAGGGACAGCAAGCACCTTTATTTTAGACAAGATGTACCATTATTTATTTATCTTTTTTGCGTGGCCGTCGCCATTTTTTTAATATTTTTTTAATAAATTTGTGACGTTGATTGACGTCTCCGAGGAGAAAAAAAAGAGTTTGTCTCGCTTTACCTACTGGCGATGTGCGCCACCAAAAAAGTCGGTGTGATAAGCCTTGTACAATTTGCCGAACGCTCACTACGGCGTCTTGAGTAAGATGAATTATACTTTCATCAATGAAAATAAGAGGAACGTCAGACTGTCAACTTTGATGGTGGTGATGTAAGGACGCGATGACTAGAAGCTTCCATCGCGTTTTTTTACGCACACCGTCCAAATTGTCACTGACAATGGATAATCCTGGTTGTGACTGGCACTCAGTTGTGACGCGTAGGAACTGGCGTAAGGAGAAATATTCCTTCTGGTCGGCGCCATTGCTCTAGCGTTTGTAGCGTAGTGGACGCGAAACTTTGCATTAGCTGGTTGCGAAGCGACCAACATGGGCGTGCATGGGTTGTGGATACCTAAACAAGTGGAATAGCCGCGTCACGCGAAATTCAACCGTTACAAAACTCCCTGACTGCAGCCAAATCTCTCCGCCCTGCGTGATTTTTTTAATTTTAGCGTTGGTTATTTTTTTATTGTATTTATAAGCAATTTTAAACATGGTGACCTGCTGCATATGCCTGCTGGTACCCTTTCCGTGAAGCACGTGCACTATGCGTGCGAAGCAACCTTGGGAAGCTTGCTATTGCACGAGCTCTGGCAGTATTATGGCAGTGGTCACAACGACGTACTAGTTACACTTACATCCCATTAACACGACTAGCATAAAGGTACATTTAACAATGGTACCTTTGCCATCGGCGAATCAGCCCCGCGCTTATGAATCGCGGGCACATGTCGCGCCGGAGGATCTCCAACTGATTCGCCGCTGGCCATAACGTCCCTCGGCTAAAGGTACCTTCACGGTCGTGTCGATGGGGGTATACGAGCCACTGTATCCTTTGGCCGGCAGCATGTCTCTACTCGTACGGGCAAGCACGTGCAATGGCAAGCTTAGTTTCCTTCAGGCGCATGCTGGACGTGCTTGCACGCATGGGATGCCAGCCGAGATATCATAGAGCTGGAATTCCATTTCGTCTCCTGTAGCACATGCTAACGCGCCCGAGAAACTCGCTTTCCAGTGCGATCATTCTGCACCAAAGAACCCGTTGTCCTTGGCTGACGATAGCGCCGATGTAAAGCTCGAAGGAATTACCAGGCGCCTTTAGACAGGAAAACGGCATAAGACCTCCAAAACGCGAAGCTTGTCTAGTGAGATCCCTGCCCGTTTCGATCCGGATGAGCATCGAACTGGTATGCGACTGCCGCCAATGCCACACCAAGGTCTCTGCTTTGAAGCGTTCTTCCCCAGAACGAGCGCTCGCGCTAGTAATGCACGTCTCAGAGCCAGGTGCGCGAGGCAGCTCGCGCTTGTGTGGCACACATTCAACACCCAGGCTAGCAGTCGTACTGCACTGGCTAAATTTCTCGTCTACAGCTGAGTTTTATCTACTAATGTTCGTTGCCCCATGCAGTGCGGTTGGGGCCCATATCACATGAGCGAATGACATTTTTAGCGAACAGCGACGTTTGAGCGAATCGACCTTTTAGCGAATAACGGGGGCGCGCGTTAACCCACCCCGCCGCGCTGCGCTTACGCCATCTTCGCGGCGCCAGTCTGCGGCGGCTCACTACAAAAATGTGAACCCATTTGGCCCACCTGAAAACGCCGCTTCGCGGCGTCCGACTATTCGCTAAAGTGTCATTCGGTGAAACGTGGGTGTTCGCTAAAATGTCATCCGATCAAGTGAGTGTCTCCGTGCGGTTGCTGTTTTCATATTAGACTGTCACCTTTAAAAGGGTCATGCAACGATATCGGGTTGAAATGTTCTTGACTTTGCAGAGACGTACTGGTCCTGGTCTGGCCCAAGTATACTCGCAAAGACAGCCACTGATTCAGAAGCTTCTCTGTCGCGATGAGATTGCGAGGATAAATTGGGGACTATTTCTTTCAGACTTGCCTTCGCAAAGCTAAAACGACGAAATTGTGGCATCAAAACCACCCGGCTGACGAGATTCGAGTGCGGCTCGTAGATTGGACACGAGAACTGCGTGAGCAGTCGACTTCGACTGGTAACAATTCAGCACGATGAAGCTGAGGTGCTTGTTTTCTTTTCAGGGAAAGGGGGGGTGCGAAAGGTACTCGTTTTGTTATATTTGTGTGAAAATTGTAGTGCGAAATTGAGAGACGTCATGAATTTGATTTTTAGGATAAATATTTTTGTTCGTGAAATCGTAGACCCAACCACATTCTCCGTAAAAACGAGAGATTTGTCGTTTGTGTGAAGCGCGTCGCGCTCTGTATACTGTCCTCCACCGCCTTCCTTCCGAGCGGTCACACGGCAGGCTGACATTGCGTCCGTATACCGATGTTGTTCATCTTTTGCTTTCACGTTGCTTTTCTTTCTTGCAGTTACTTTTCCCATTCAAGTACGGGTCTGGTGGCGTCACGCCGTCGCGAACGTCACCTCCGAGGCGCCAATTTTCGCCTCAGCAGACGGCGGACGTTCCCCTTGTGTGGCAGAGACTCCTTCATGTTTCGTTTTCTGCTGGACTGCGCTGATGCTTCCGCCGATTATACACTCCGACTCACATGACGATGGATCGCAAATGACGAGCTATATAATTCAATCCAATGCCACGTGAATATGGTGCCTGGAAGGCGTCTCCGATCTGTATGTTTACCGCGTTCCAAAACAGTGGTCCCTCGATTTCCGCCCGATGACGTCGTAAAGGTGTCATGCCGTCGCAGGACGCGATCCTGTCGGCGTCCCAACAGCTGTGGTGTATGTGGCAGACGCCTGTTCTGCTGCCGGTCGCTCTTCAGCTTGTCAGTCCACGGGATCTTCGGCAGCCTGGAGTTGTGACGCTGTGACGGCAGCGCTACTCGCGTTCGCTCGTTGTTTTCTCCAGCATTTCTACGACCAACCGCCAGAATCGCGATCTCCGACAGCATGACACTGCGGCTTCCGTGACGTCATTGGTTGCTACTCCGGGAGTCGGAGACGAGCTTCAGGCACCGTAGTAAGAGTCACGGGCAGATTTGGGAGTCAGGCTTAGGTTGCAGACAACCTTATTAGATTGGCTTAGTTATGGAACTGCTCATAGACGCTGCATGCACGAGCAGTGCCCCCCCCCCCCCCCCACCTCACTCACCACGACTCGCCTCCCGTCGATCAACGCGCCGGACGGCTGCTTTGGTAACTGGAGTGTATTCTATGGAATGCTGGTTGCAGAGAGATATGAATGACGTCGCGGACGGATGGGACGCGTCACGGGCGAAGCTTTGCCCGGATCTTTTTGTTGATCTAGTAATTGCCGTTTCAACAAAAACTAAGAGTCTCCGAATAAAACGAAGGCTAATGATATATGTCATAGTTTTCATACTTCGTGCTTTCCACTTTTTCCGGCACCCTCCTTTCCTATACCCTCTGCACTTTTTTTTACCTTGCCCCAACTTGGCTCCCCTCGCAGTTTAGGAAAGGGGAAGCGCTAAGACGATTATCTTCCCTGCAGAAAATCGAAGTTGTGCGTCGGCCTTTAAGCTTTTGGGACGGGTAGACACATGATAGGTTCAAAGTGCTGGATTGACTGGGTTGACTCCTACCCCCCCCCCCCTAAAAAAAGAAAGATAAAAAAGATTTTTTTGTTTGTTTAGTTGGTGATGGTGCTATGAATGAGATTCAGGAAGGGCCGGATATCTGTTCAAAAGTTCAGTCAGTTTTCAAAGGGAGGCTACACGTGGGAAGGATTATGTTTCGTAAAAGTAATTATTTCGTACAAACAAAAATCAACTGATACACGCGTTGGAGATTAACTTGCCAAGGCTTCTAGACGGTCACTTAATTTATTGCACGGCTGTACCATGAGCGAAAGTTTCTGATATAAAAAATAAGTTTGGAAGTTATACCTACGTACGAAACGAACGGTACGACACGCAAGTTTTAGACAAACGTAGTCGATTGCAGGGTTGGGCAGAAATACTTTAAAATGTATTTGGAAATACAAATACTGGGATACATTAAAATAGTAGCTAAAATACTGATACTGAAATATATCTGTAAAAGTGTATCGCGATACGTATCGGAAATACATTTCAAAAAGAGGCAAAAAGTATTTGGAAATACAAATACAGGAATACATTTTAGGGAGGGCAGAAATACAAATACAGAAATACTGATACTGCAATACATTTTTCAAATTTGTTTGAGACGCCGAATGAGATGAAGCTTGAAGTTTGAAGTGGAAGTTTTTGATCCTGAAATTACTTTCCCGTAGGTTTGGCACTTTGCCTTGAGGGTGGTGATTTCGGACGACGAGCAGTCTTCAATGGGCTCAAAAAACGTTCCATCAAGGACTGACCGCGGTCCCTTTCCTGACATCCTGTCTGTCTGACGAGGGATGCGAAAAGACATCGACCTCTAAATAAATTCTATGTCATCCTAAATCCCATCATAACGTCACCACGCCTCTGTCCAATAAGGACGCCCCTGTCAACATTTATCACATGACGTCACGGTGGAATGAACTGGTATTCTTTATCTGTAGCTGTGGCCTTGAACATGAAACTTTACCACGCTGCTATATGAAAGGACAATACGTACTTTCGTTGTAGGTTACCTCGTTGAAGATCGTGCAGGCAGTGTCATTTGGAATTTTCAAGAATAGTGGACCACCTGAAGCATCCAGGAACACATGTCTTATCTTCTGTTACGGTTGAAAAAACGATACTGTGGCATCCCTGTTGTGAAGGTCCTTCCTGCCGACCCTCCGCCACCGACGCTTGGATTGCAGTCCTCAAGTTTCGTCTTGCATACTCCAAATAGAGACCTCGTGGATTGCGACCTGATATTGCTGGCACAGGCGCGAGCTCTCCGAGAAACAGCGCGCTCGAGACGAGTCGCAGGTGTACGAAGTCTGGGTCAGCACAGCGAGGCCACGTCTGACCTTCCTGGGTTTCGGATCACCAGAGCAGCGGGTCACTTTCCCGTCGGCTGATGACGTACCCTTGAGCCGTGCAATATTACGGGCGCAGCCGCAGACGCATTCGAATATGTGTTGAACTTCACTGCGTGAGTCATCCTACTATTTCAAGTCAACTACCGCCAGGCTTGTGCTGCAACGGACTGTGACTCAGCTTTGCCGGCTGGGTGTACTGTGTACGCTAAGGCAAGAGAGACGGTTAGCAGCGGGCTTTGGATGCCAGCAAACAATGACTCAAGAAACCCCTACCTAAGGACCTGCGGCACAAGATGCTCTGACTCCACTCCTGGCACGCCACCTGGTTCGAGTCCCCGACTACGCAACACTTCTCAGAAGAGAGAAGAGGACGCATAGAAAAATAGTTTGGAGAATCGGAAGGAACCTTGGTCAGCATGGTAACAATGCCCCAGCATCTCCTTGACCCTAGTGCCCTCAGAAGTAAAAAAAAAAAATGCGTTTGGATTTGTATTTTTTGTTCGTGGGGGGGGGGGGGGGAGTATTTCTCAAGAAATGTAACGAAATACATTTCACCCTGATTGTATCGCGATACAACGGAGCATTCAAAATGTATTTCGATACAGGAATACAGATACTGGTGAAAAAAATGTATCGCGATACAGAAATACAGATACGAAATGTATTTCTGAAATACTATCGCGATACATTTGTATCGCGATACTGCCCAACCCTGGTCGATTGTTTGTTCGCGCTACTATCTGCGGCTTTGACGTATTTCTTGCATTTTCAAACTTCTTACTTTTTTTACGAAATTGGGTCACAATTTTTATTTTCGCGTCGTCCGAAAATAAACGAAAAAGAAATTGCTCGCCCACTCTATTTTTTTAAAAAACGTATTTATCAGTTACAAAAAAAAAAAACTCAGAAAACTACGATATTTTTTTAAAAATATATCGTGCATCTTGGACGAGCATCTTGAGCACTCCCAGCAAGAATTAAAAGACCACGGTACTCCTTGGCAACTCCATAAACTTCGTTCTGTCCTCAAAATGAAATACATCCCTTTTAAAAAAAAAAATAGTCACTTGAAAGAGGCGGCGAAGACTCGAGCGAGAATAGAGGCGAGCTGGTTTAAAGACAATAGTAACCAAGGAGAAAGGGGGGGGGGGGGCAGCAGAAAATTCAAAACAGAATTAAAAATTGATTGAGGCAAACTCTGCCTATGATTCCCACAATCATTTTTCGAGTTTTTTTTTTCCCCGTAATAAATTTATTATAAAGGCGCCAGAGATAAATAACTCTGTAACATTAAAATGGGAGAATACACGTTTTGATCGCAAGAAAACTTGTTCTTTCTCATTCAAACAAAAACAGTTATGAACCAGCTGACCAGTTTTAAAGAAAAAACCTGAACACAGTTTCATAAAAAAAAAAGAGCGTGAAAGCGCACAAAACGAAGAAAAAAAGAAAAAGCAAACGGCGTTGCGGCAAGAATCATTCTGCGTGCCTGTGCCCCAATTGCCCACGCAACTGTTTACCCTTTTTTATTTTGGGATGAGAAGCTGAATCAGGAGGCTCGGTTTTCGATGGGGTCGTACTCACGAGTGGACAACCTACAGCTTGTTTCTAAAAATAAATGGAAGCGTCAAAAGTGTAATCGAGTGTTCGAAGCTTGTCAAAATGCAACCTTTGGCTCGATAGATATATACCCTCACCGCGTGACCTATTCCGCCAAAGAGCAGCATCGTTAATAAACGTAAACATCGTCGCACAGGAGGAAAGAAAACGAGGCGAGTTCCATGCGAACTTCTCGTTATCCCGACTGCGGGTGGATGCGATACCACCTCGAAAACAAGGCCTGAGAACCCCCCAAACGTCATCACTAGTGGACCGCGCAGCACCACCTAGCTTGCGTCAGCGTCGCCTCAAGCGCGTTTGCCGCTTGGGGCGGGTAGGGGACCCAGCAACGATGACGTCAAGCGCAGGCCTTGCCTTCTAGATGACATTGGTGGAGGTCGGCGCGGCGGCGCTGAGCCTCGCGTGCGATGCTGTCACTGTTAAGAGGAAGGCCTCGGGTCTTCTGGGAGCCAGCAAGGAGAAACTGAGGACTATACGAGGAAGATAAGCCGCCCTGTATGGCGTCGCCTATATGTGCATGCGGCACCGCGCGCTATCTAAGGCGGACAATCGAGTAGCTGGGACGCCAGAAGTGGCACATTGCTAACAAGCTGAACATCGAAAACGGGCGACGATAAAAAGGACGAATGCTAGAACCCCCCCCCCCCCCCCGAACCTGACAAGCATCTTTTAAAGGGATGCTGAACCAACAGTTTAGTGTCTATAATAAGTGGCACACGACCTTTCCTCGAGCCAGAAGCCGGTAGCTTTCACTAGTGGAGATGAAAAGCCTGTCTTTACTTTCCGTTGGTCCGAAGCTCATACATTTCACTGCCATTTTATGGGGGACTATGACGTCTATTTTGATGCGTGTGCTCGCGCACACCGGCAGCTGCTGGCTCGTGGAAGGAACGTTCGCCACTTATTATGAACACTAATTTTTTGGGTTTAGTATCCCTTTAAGAACCCTTAGAATAATTTCGCAAAAGAAAAAAAAACACATCTTGTAACATTAGTAGCTCCGCAGAAGCCTTTTTCCTCGTGACGTTTGGAGAAGAAAGGATCTCATCGTAATTCTCACGTGGGCTGCTGGAAGCATCTTTCATCATTGCGCTACTGTGTTCCCAATGCTTCGGGGGTAAGCCGCGGGCACAACGCTAATGCATTATACAAAAGACAGTCTGCAGTACGTGTCCGAGGCGTTGCTTGTCCCATCACAATGGTGATAAAGAAAACTGTCTGCGGTCGAAGCAAATATGAACGAAGCGTTTCGAACACGCTTGCGGCGCGTGTCACTTCTGTCCCCATGTTTGCAGCGATGTCTTTTGTGTCACGCATGAGCAGCATGACGTCGGCATTAGGGTGTCTTTGATACTCCCTATCGACGTTCACTGAGCGCTGAAACTAACGTCCTCCGCATCGACATGAACGTAATGCAGTCGACGACCATCGACGTCACTCGCCGACCTGCCAAGAGACGGTTTAGTGGCCGTGGTCCCCAATTCAGAAACTTGTCCCGATGGATTACACTCTGCCTGCTCAGCACTGCAAAGTAGCTTCATCATAGAGATTGTCCTTTCTCTTCTTCTTATTTTTGTATGGCAAAGAGTGCACACAGTGCCAGACCGGTTCTAACCCGTATCGACCTCTCGGTCGCGCTCGTTTTCAGTCGGGCGTTTCTCGACGCCCCGCGGGACACAACTTCAACGAGCAGGTCACACCACGGAGACTCGGGGGTCGAAGTGGGACGTCCGGGCCAGGACGTGTGCGACCGACGCCCCCAAAGTGGTCGCCTCCCGCCGTCGCTATCGGTCGGAGGCCCCCAAATGCACCACAGGCACGCAAACACCCGACGGGCGGCCACCACCACCGCCAAACTCCGTCCCACCGTGGTAAACGCCGAAAGCTATGGCCCCAGTGGGCCAATGGGGGCACCGGAGCGAGGTAAGCAACAATATATCGTCGGGGTGCACTCCCAAAACCGCGTAGAAGACAAGGCCTGCGCGTGACGTCATCGTTGGTGGCTCCACGACCCACCCAAAGCGGCAAACGCGTCCGTTTTGGCGTCGCCGCGTGCTAACGTCGCGCTCGTTGTGAGGCGCTGCGAGACACGTTGGCGGTGACGCTGACGAAAAGTATAGGCCTTACTGCGTGGTGGACCACAAAGGATGACGTTTGGGGGCGAAAGGTCTAGGCCTTATCTTTTAGGTGGTATTGGGGCGCTCCTCCCGTGGAGAGCGGTCACGTGCCGCGCTCCGTCGCTCCGGTTGGCTCGAAAGGGGCCCGAAAAGAAGCGCTCGCTCTTTGCCGAGCTCTACGGTCAAACGGGGTATGGAAGCAACAGCGACGTCGCCGAGACGGAGATCGAGGACCGAGGAAGAAAAGGGGCGCGCCTCGAGGGCATCGGCCCCCGCCGTGCGCGGTGCCCGTCGTCCCAGCACGCGACGCGGGGATCTCTACCCGAGGAACAGCATGCGTGCCAGAATCGGGTTCGTGCAAGCTCCTGCTATCGGACCGGGTTACGCTGCGACGCGTAGAGGCTGCCGTATCGAACGAACCCCTGCTGGTATATGTATACCACCAAGTCCTGCGAGCGCAAACAAATAAACAACCGTGCTTACGAAAAAAAAAAAAAAAGCGAAACGCGTTAAAAGAATTACGCTGCGCAAACACGGAGCGCAAGTTGTTTCGTCTGCTTCTTGCGCAGCAGTTGCGGTGACGTCAGAGTGACGCCGAGCACTGATTGGCTCCGATTGGAAGAACAGTGGGTAGACCTCGAAGCGGCTATGGCATTGAAGTCTACCCACTATACTTCCTGGTAGAGCCAATCAGAGCTCGGCGTCACTCTGACGTCACCGCAACTGCTGCAGAAAGCGGCGACGACTGTCTCCGCGTAAAACGTTCACGCTCCACGTGAGCCTGACCTTTTACGATAGCATTGAGGTCATGCTTAGTGTCAAAGCGACGTAATGCTCATGCTCAGTGTCAAAGCGAAGACTGCTTGTTTTGTAGGTCTAAAGATATTTTCAGCCTCGTCATTCGTCCAACTCCCCTCGCAACGACTGGCTCTCCCAATTGCCTTGCGGCAGAGTGGACGCACCGGAGCTTTTAGAGAAGTCTGGGTACAGCGTGTGGGAAAACGCTTTGTTGTGGCCCCAGTCTGACAACCGCAGGAGAGCTGTGGGCAAGCTCAGGTACGTCTGCGAGGCTCTTCTATCGGGCGATCGACACAGAGGCAAGATGGCCGGCTCCCAGGGGCCTCGCAAAGACTTGCAAACGAGAAGCGTATAGAGGTCATTGTTCGAATTGAGTATTCGTTTCGCGCTTCGTACACACTTTCGAAAGTTTTACGTCTGTATATAGACGCTTTGCAGCAGCCGTGCATGGGCGCCGCCATAACTGTCCTTCAGTTTTTGTTTTTTCCTTATTCCGTTTACTTTACTTCATCTTTACCACAGGAGAGATTGTTGCCATTCTAGAGTCTACGTTGTTTTTCTTCCCAGCATAGGCCTTTGTGGAAGCTGGACAACGGCCGCTTCAGTGGCTCGGCATCTCGGTAAGACAAGGGAAGGTCAGCAATGGCGGCTGCTATCTGGTGCGTGTGTAAAGCGTCTTCTCGCGGTGCAGGCGGTACTACAGTCAATGCTTTTCTAAAATCAGTCTAGCCAATCACAAGGGTCATTAGTATCGCGCCACGATAATCGCTCAACCCATAGCCTCCTCTATACTCACAAAGCCTTGCAGTTCGACGACGGAGCCATAGAGTGTCCGGTCGCAGATTTGGAGCGCGAGGATCTGGTAGCACAGAGCATCAGAGCCATTTCTCTGGGAACCAGGATGTCAGCGCACAGCTTCTGCAGAGGCGAGGACCCGAAACACACTTGTTCGCTCGGGGAGAAGTGTGTTCTCGGCGTCTCGCAGCAGAGGGGCGCCGGTCACGTGGCTCCCCTCTCATTTGTTGTCTGCCGCTCCACCTTTTCCATATCGGCGGCCGCTTCTCGTGGCGATCTGCCAGGCTTTTTAGTATATAGGAGGCAATGGCCAAAGATACTATCGCGTGCATGCTGAGCGTGCACGAGACTTGTCGGTGTCGGTTATTTCTGTTTGTCGCTCTAGTGGGACCCGACCTTTAGCAACAGCGCTCTATAGACCATTTGCTGTCTTACCCAAGCATCAAGGAGAATGCAGGGATTGGTGTTCCACGCGCCACACGCGACGCCTTTCCTGTATAAAAGATTCGAAGTAAATAACCAAAAGAAATCATTGACGAACGCGCGTGCAAGATGCCATTTGTTTTAGGTTTTTGCTTTGGAAAAGTTACTACTGCTGAGGGCACCACGCGCTCCTCTCTTCTTGTTTGAAGAGGAATAAAGAAACTTAAAACTTGAAACTTGTTGCTTGCAAGGTGACGACGTCACGCGAGGGAACCATAGGAGGTCGCAACCAAAACATCTGGCCGCTAATACTGCATTTTATGAGTTGCGTGCGGACGAGGCAAAAGCACAGGCGCGACGCGTGGCTTTTCGGATTTGCTTTCCTTTCAAGACTAAGAGCACTCGCGCAAGGGAAAGCATATATGAAAGCCATGTGCCCACGCTTAATGCCTTTGCCTTTGCTGCACACTAACTCCTGAGATAGATAATATTTGGGCTTGTGTGGATATTTATACAGCGTGTAGTTGGTCAGCCATTTCCAAAGTTGCGAGGAGTCACTCGCTCTAGGTGAGCAATTTAGCCAGTGCAGTAACAACCGCTAGCCTGGGGTCTTTAACGTGCACCATGCAGTAATAATAATAATAATAATAATAATAATAATAATAATAATAATAATAATAATAATAATAATAATAATAATAATAATAATAATAATAATAATAATAATAATAATAATAATAATAATAATAATAATAATAATAATAATAATAATAATAATAATAATAATAATAATAATAATAATAATAATAATAATAATTTTATTGTTCTTTCTTACTACATACAGAAAATCGGGTCCGTCAAAGCCGATGTGGCCTGGCTGCCGCGAATAGTTATTTATACAACGCTGCCATTTGCGATGAAAAACAAACAATACAACAAGAATACATCAATGACAAGTTCACTCACTTTGAAAATATACATAAAATCAAAGAAAGAAAAAAAAATGATATCTTGTTTTCTCATTATCAGAACCAAATAGTTGACATACAAAATATCACGCCAAATGAAAAAAACGGGAACGTTCTCTTTTATCAGAACCAAACAATAAAACGACAACTTTTAACCGTAAGCATTTAGAACAAAACAATTCTACCTCGCAATACAACAGATTTAGACTACACAGGTAAGGTGAAGTAATTTATCAAGAGAACATCAATGTATATAGAAATGTTTACATCTGATTTGGCAAACATCTTGGTCTAAATTGGTTTTTAACTTCTTTTAAAAAGTCTAAACTAATTAGTTCTTCTGGTATCTTATGGAATATATAAGGGGCATAAAAACTTCTTTCTTTTTCCGTAATGCGTGTTTATTCTTGGCAAATAATATATGTCTATATTTCTGAGAAGCCTTTTCAGTACCGGATGTTTGTTTCTGTTCTAGAGAAGTAATTTGTTATTATAGCTATATATTTAAATAAAGTACTCAACGGCACTATAATAAATGCTTCAAGTTTGTTGATGAGGTCTAAGTGTTGAACCTGTGTACCATATGCAATATTGTTTACTATCATGTATATATTAGTTTATCTACGGTTCGTAGTGATACATGACCGCCCGCCGGTACGATGCTCATCCAGATCGGAAACGGGCAGGGGTAGTTATTGAACCCAGGAGCCCTGGGTTTCATGAGATAGAGTATACACCCATTCCAATATATACGAAGTCGCCAGCCCAGCGTGCGATCCCCTCAGCCCAGCACGCGCGAGTTCGTTAGCTTAGGAAACGTACGAACTCTGAAAATGGAAACTAGTCAGGAGCACTTTTTGGAAAGATATACCGGTATGGCAAGTTTCCAGAGTGCTCCAACGCAGTCGAAACTATACACGCTTTGCACACGCACCAGATTACAGTCGCCACTGCTGACCTTCTCTTGCCTTAGCCAGATGCCGAGCCAGTGAGGCGGGTATTGCCGAGCTTCCACAAAGGCCAATGCTGGGCAGAAGGACACAGTAGCACCTAAAGTGGCGATAACCTGCCCTGATGTGGTTATAATGAAATGAAGTTATGATAAGAGGAAGTTAAAATTGGAGGTCGGTTTATGGCGGCGCCCATGTACTGCTGCTGCAAAGCGTCTATACTCGCGCATGCGCGTGGCTCTGTTTGGTGTCTCCTTCGCAAGAGAATAGCTGCTGATGAGACGGAACCACACAAATATGACACCGTGGACGCGACGCGGAAGTCACCTGCCCTCGCAACAGTCGGTTGCAGTACTCTTGGACTGGTGGAACATGCGCTACACTTATCGAAACATTGAAAAAAATATAAAATTCATGCCGTTCTTTTTTTTTTACCAAAGTTATACAGGTGAGAACTAGCACCGAGTTGGAATCGATCGGTTGCAACTCATACTTGACACGTGTGACGCATGCGTGGAAGGCGGCCTATATTTACTCTTGCACGTCTTGCCGAAATGATCGTGGACTCGGAGTGTCTCGGGCAGTCACGAAGGGATTTGAGTGGATTACCGTCGTGGCCAGTGAAGCGTTGCGAACGGCGGGTGACAGCTGGACGACCAGGCGGGCAGGTATCGGGGAGGACGCGATAAGCACTCGGAGCAAGACAAGGTCGCCGGGCGGGGACGTCGCCCGCTTCCGTCGTCCGCGTAACCTCAGCGCAGGAAGCCGGAAGCATCGTGTTGCGCGCTCCAGCTGGTCCAGTCCTGGAGTGGTTCCTGCTCGTCAGGGTTGGTTATCGACGTCCGCATCGGGGAGGAAAAAACAAAACACAGACTCTATGGCCGCGCTTCCACGGATGAGACCGAAGCAGATCGAATCTAGAGGGGGGACCCATCACGCGAAACCCAATCTTCCTCTCCTTCTTTGTTTGCCAGTCAACACGTTGGCTACGCCATCAGTTAGCTGCTTTAATCGATATGAGCAGCTTGCGGGGAGGCAGGTGAAGTTTAAAGTCTCCTGCTTAAACGCCCGTCTTCCAGGATGAGCGGCGGATTGCAGTCAGACTTTTTTCCTGCCCTGAATTGCCCCCCTGACCGCCTGGCGACATCATCATCATCACCGACTGATTCAACGCCTGATGGGGTGGTTCAGACTGGCAGAACTGCCGTGGCGAACAAATTATCGGTAACGAGCCATTTTCTTGCCTGACGCAATAAACTGCTTTTTGAAAATAATGGGAACGGAATTTTATTACTTTTTGGCAACGTTACTGAATGTCGCTGGCGAATCTTCCGCCCGTCAGTATGGGAAAATAGAGGAAGGTAAGGGCGATGCACGGCCTGACGCTTTTAAAGGTAACACAAGATAAATGTCAGCAAGAGTGCTGGCGAGGGAAGTGAATCACGAAAACGCGAATATCTTGCTGGAGCCAGCTTTGACCTGAATAAGAAATGGTCAAAATGGTATTGGGAGGATCGAGGCCTACAAGAAGGCACAAGCTTGACTGGAAAATGAATTAACGCCGGAGGCACAAAAAAGGAAAACTAATGGCCTGGGCAAACCGCCGAGGGAAGAAGAGAGAACGTGGGATTAACACGCACCGTGGCAGACAGTCCGCCGCCCCCCCCCCCCCCTCCTTTTTTCCCCCGCGCTCTCACCCCCGTGGTAGTTATCCTCAAAAAATCCGAATCTGTATTTTTTTTTCTGGCACGAGACCGCCTTTTGTTTGCTGATGTCTTGCCTTGCATACACCTCTCACCCACACACACAAAAAATTGTATCGGCATCATATCCTGTTTTTTTGACAGTGCCAGGGTGCTAACACTAATGGACTCAACTCAGTCGTGGCTTTGCCGTCACGACTTCCGTACTGGCGCATGGCAACAACAATATAGCGATGGCAGTCACGGGAACAGAAAAGTGTAGCACAACACCACGCTGTTCGTTATAACTTTGACCAGAAGAGCAGGCAGCCATTGCGACACAGTCAAATGGCTGAATTTCGAAGCTGAACCCATATTCCTGCTGCGACAATATTGGGCCTGCCGCGGATTGTGCCTACGGGAACTTACCCTGCTGACGTGAGGGGGAACTTCGGGCCTGAGTTTTCTGGCAAAATAAACAGGTTATCAATATGAAGGCTAACGCGAGATACATTTAGCCCGCTGTTCATCGACAATGTGCTTTTTTAATAACTTTAACGGAAAATCAGGCGAAGCGAAAGATTGTGGACAATATTTCGTGTGAATTTCGGTCTGGACGGCTGACATCAAGAAAAAGATCGGCGGGTCAAGGCCGGATATCAACTTCGGCGCAGCACTGAAATCGCCCAAATGCGCATGTACAGGCCCATAGCCATGGGTCGAGAAGAACCACCCCGCTTAGCAATATGCAGCACTGGCAGGAAACCAGCATTCAGAGAGTCGTAAAGGCCTGGAAGTTTTCATGATGTGCTATATTTAATGGTGTGCGTCTTCGCTGCCCAGTGCATTTGCCTGCATGGTTTATGGGATCAGTTCATTCCGGGTAGCGCGCGATCACATAACGGAAGCGCATCTGTTCCAGTCCTTTACAGCTTTATAGATCCATCCTCCTAAATATTATCTGCGTTAACGTAGGCACGTGGAATCTGTTTTATCTTTCAAGCCTGTACCCCTACAAACACGCAGTAGATATTGCATTTTACAAGCTTTTTAAAGTAACGCAGTAATTGATAAAGCAATGAAGTAATTAAATTGCCATTTTTTATGGAGTAATTCGTGAATTGCAATCCAGACTACTTTTTAGCCGGCAATTGTGGCAATTGTAACGACCACTTTTTGCTACGGGCACAAGCGTCTGGCAAGCATATCGCGTCAGCTTTTCAGGGCAATGCAGATAATAGCAGGGGAGAGGCGGCACCAACCGCTGTACACGCGCTTTCCTCCTTTCGGATTGCCACAGAAAGTTGACCGCGAGTGGTTGGTATGTTCCTTCCGCGGTCCTGAAGCCAGGAAGCAAGCGCCCTCGTGAAATGGCACGGGAGTCAAGACGTTTTGGCGATTTTGTCTGCCTCCTCCGGCACTTCTGCATGGGTGCCAATGATGACGGTTGATCGATCGATTGACCAACGGGCGAATAAAGGAGCTCCACCAGCATGGCCACGGGCTTCCCGGAAGTAGAGCGGCGTTTGCTAAACCGCCCCACAGGCCGACTGGCCGAGGGTGCACTTTCGATTGCGATGCCGCGTTCCGCTGACCTTGACGTCTTCGATCCGAACGGGGTCTCGCGGTGCCCTGCACTGGTCGACGCCGTGTCCTCTAAGGCCGACTGGTTTGCTCCGGATTCGCCGAGGCTCTTCTTCCTCCTCGGAATGCCAGCGCGCATCAACCACGCACGGACGAGCTCGGACCAGACTGACCGGGCATTGCATGCATCGCCTGCTCGGCCGATTTCGAGATCGCCTCGGCGGAGACGTGGAGCGACGCGGCATGCTGACCTCCGTCTGACTTTTTTTCCTCGAACTGCGACTTCAGCTGACGGTCCGGTACAGCCACTGAAATGGCTCCAAAAGTGCTTAGTAGCAACTGGGTTGCTGGCGGACCGCAGTAAGCTTCGTCGAGGCATGAGCTGGCTTTGTGCTCGTTGCGTTATGCCGTTCTCGTCTCGTTGTTGTTCTTTGTAATGCTTTGCAGCGCTGGCATATCGAAGCACGAACTATAGCAGAATGCACGCCAGCAAAACGGCATCATCACGGCGCTCATCAGCTTTCTGCCGGTTGCGACGACCAAACCGACAGTGCGCAGAGGGAAGTGCCACGTTTCCTGCGCTATTTTCTGCTTCCACGGCGTGTAACCGATGATTGCAAACTCAACAAAGACAGCGCGACGGTGCATTTTGGCGCTGCTTGTTGGCCCCGGTGGCGTGCCGGTGGCGGTCGGACTCTGGAGTGAAACGGAGTATACTGGACGCCATATTCACTGGACGCCACATTTGTGGCTGCCGCTTAGAGCGCGCGCCTGCGAGCGAGCTCGCATTAATAGGCCGCATAAGACCGGCAACTCTCGATGGTGCGGAATGCAACGTGGCGAAACAACGTGCAGCTCGCCGCCAGCATGCAGTGCGCAGCTGGTCGTGCCCAGTGGCGGCCAGCGCATACACGTGCGTGTCGCATAGCGTATAGGCTTTTTTTACCTTTTGCGGAAAGTTTGAGCAGACGGTCTGGCACACAGTCTCGATTATACTCATGCAAAAAGACGAGCTGAACGCTGTTGTGTCGACCGGCAGGCGTGGACTCACGCCGCAGTATGTTCGACCAAATCATTGCAAGCCATGCTAAGCCGGTTTGCTGTTGCAGACAAGAATAGACGAGAGCGTTTAATTTTAATTCCGGCAGATTTGGTGAAACAAAATGCCGGAAGGTAGACCAGAGCTGGCTGGGCAGGCGACTTTATTGCACATGGTGGGACGTAGGTAGGTAGGCTCAACAGTCAAGACAGATTGGACGAATGGACCGATTTCACGAAGCCTTCGGCGCATGCGTGACGCCGCCACAACTTCGGTTCACGCGAGTGCATTGCCGGCTGCAGGTATGCGAGGGCTCGGGCCGTCATCCGTGTCTCGCAAGACGTATGCAGCTTCAGCAAGGTGCACGCAGTAGTCGGCAAAGTTCCTCGACGCACTGCGCAGAGGTGGCGCATAATCAACCCGGATGGTGAGATAGGGGATTAGGCAAAACGTCTGAATCGAACTTTTAATCAGTGGCAAATATGCGTGCATGCGGTTTTCAATTTTCAGAAAATCGGCGAGCACCACCTGCAGAGTCTGCAAAGTAGTTCGGGGCCGGTGCCATCTGGATTGTTCGTGCGGCGGCGGCGTGCTTTTCCTGCTTCGAAGCGACGAATACACGCACGTGCGGAGCTGTGGAGACCGCACGCGGGACTGTGGATTTGAAACACTGGTAGTTCAGGTCGAGGTACACCTGACGAAAGGCTTTGCCAGGCGGGCAGCGCAGCAGGTGCGCGGGAGTCACCACTCAGTGCCACAGCCAGGCGCAACGCTGACGGTCATCGGTAAAGGCGTCGATCCATTCACATCCGCGTTGTTCCTGCTGCACGAGCCTTGGTGCACCACCGAGTCGCCCACGCGACCAAACCTTTCATCAAATCGACTAATTTAGCGTTTTAGACGACACCCAGCAAGCCGGATCAGATCAATCTCACTAGCCAGTTTGACTACGCCACCACTGCCACGCAATGCATCGAGGAACTTTAGTCTTTCTGCACGTACAACAACCTGCTGGAGGTTTGCGCGGTGGAGACTGCACGAGACGTTGGCACGAGCCCTCGCATGCACGGCCCTCTGCCCCATGAACTGAAGTTACGCTATGCCGCATGCGCTGAATAGTGAAGACTAGCCTATTGAACCATTCCTTATTTTGAAGAATTTAAAGTTATTGAACTCATTTTGGTAAATTATTAGAACTATCGTGACGATTAACTTCCGTTTGACGTCCCCGGCCGTATAAAGGCCTGTTCACACATGCAGCGGAGCGGCTACAAGCGTAGCGCTATACCTCGAGCTAAGCGCGCGCTGACGGAGCGTTCACCAGCTTGTATCGCACCGTCGAAACTGTTGCTCGCATGGCACGATAAGTAGCTGACGGCACGTGAGGAGCGCTGCACAACAGCGCTTCGCTGCATGGAGAACTGACCTTGCACAAAGTGCTTATTTCACGAAACGTTTTTCTTTGCGGCCGGCACCTTTCGTTGTGGGACTGGCCGCCACATCTCGCACTGAAGTCATCGACTACTCGCCTTCGGCCAGTAGGATGCTGCCTCGTTGCTGTGCCGGCGATTCTAATGAATGCCCGAACACTCTCACTGTACACGGCCCGGCTCAGTCGACACGGACACTAAACAAACTTCTGAACTTTCAGCAACAAAAAAAAAAAGAAAGAGTGCGATGAAACGTGCATGGGCGATTCAATGAATATAGAAATCCGCCGAGGTTCGACGACCGCGGTTTACATATGCATCTTCTATCCAGACATCCTTTGCCTTTCGCTGCCGTCGCGAGCCACGGGAGAAGCGAATTGCCTTCCTTGTAAGCTTTCGCAGGAACTCTGATGGAGCGTAAAAGTCTCTCGTACACCTGGTTCCCGCACAAAACGCAAACAACCGGTCACCGCATAAAAAAGGCACAGCCACTGAGCAGCCTTATGCCTCCTCTTAGGCGGGCACTTTTAGCGGTCCTGCAATAGCATTTTGACTGATTTTTGATTTGCACGAACCTAAGCGCACTGAACGTAGTAACTTAATGAAACTTTTCTTTTCGCAAAATTCGCTTTATTTTAAAAGTTATATGAAAATTAGAATTACAAAAACAAGCAAAAAATAACCGCTTTCATGACGTCGTAGGTCCTGGCTTGAGTGGCCGTGAACTAGAGGAGGTATAGTGAGCTCATCGAGCGCTCACAGCTGCCGCACTTCGTGTCGACGGCTCGAGAGGGCGCCACTAAACCGTGTGTTGGATAGGCTGTATGAAGCGGGCGGCCAGGGCGACTCGCATTGCATTTGCTGCGCGATTAAAGACTATTTCGGCATAACACTTCATTGGCCACAAACGACAGCAAACACGGGGTAAAGACCAGTACAGGACGGGAGCCACTTCGCGCTGCCATACCGCCAAATGGCCTTTGTACGCTCCGGGACCTTTCTACGCTCGCCGTTCATCGGCGCCTCATCCCACTAGCCCTTTCTAATATGCGCCGCTTTTTCCGCTGCTTGGTGGCGGGTATGTCGACGGGTCATTTCTTGTTTCCGTACTTTATAAACTGCATTTGTTTCTTTTCTGATCTAAAATACTGAACAAAAACTACTTTCATACATATTTTGAAACGGTTCGCGACACTTATATTTTGTATCTCGACTAAAAAAAAAAGCTTTTAGTGGCTCTGACCAGTAGTAAGCCCAGGACCTAAGACGTCACATTTTGCGCGCTTTCGGTACCGCGGGTCGCTCTCGTCGGTGGAGGAGGTTTCCGCGTCGTCCGGTTAAAATATGACGCACTGATATTTAGTGACTCTCTCCGTGCCCGCTGGCTTGCCCGAACCCCAAGGGACGTGGAAACCGCAAAAAAGGTAGACGCTTAAATATGATGGCAGGCCCTTTAGCAGGGTCTTTATTCGCCGATGTCTGTTGGCAAACAAGCTCGCTAGCACGCCCGCTATCGGCGGACCCCCGTGCACTTCCGGATTTCTCTTCTTTCTTTGCTTCGCATCCTTTCCTTATGTCTGCCACCTTGTACAATGTGCGAAGGTTCTTACAAAGGTATTACGGCCTACTTCTCCGAAGGAAAATCGTCTTCACCCGATCGCTGTGCTGTTGCTGAACAAAAATACACACTGTCGGAAATCCAGATGTTTAGAGAGCCAAATATTGCGGCGCCTTCACGTGGGGCATCAACTCCCGCCGAATGCTGTGAACGTGCCGAGAAACGGAGGGAGAGGAGGAGGCCGGAGGGGCGTCGGAACGCCGAGCTCAGACTGGAAGAATTAGTGGGTAGGCATAAAGCTGGCCGCCTTTGTCTCCACTCCACCTGTCGAACGAGTTCGAAGGCGAGAGCCAAACGCCTGACGCCGGCGTTCCGCGTTCGAACGCGTTCGAGCGCGCAGTGGAGACAAAGGCGGCCAGCTTTATGCTCACCCACTAATTCTTCCAATCAGAGCTCGGCGTTCCGACGCCCCCTCGGCCTCCTCCTCTCCCTCAATCAACATGTGACGCCACTCCACTGGAGGACGAGACAAAATTTGACTCGTCAATTTTGGCATCGCGTTCACTCGAAGTTTCTCTGATGCCTATTTCGTCTTGTATAGAAACGAGAAATAGAATACCGGAGAGAACAAATCCTGGTTATTCCGAAAAAAAAAGAAAAAGTGTTTCGTTTTGAGAGGCACGCTCAGCAAACTGCCGGAGCCTGCAATGTACAGCCTCCAAAAATCAAAGCGCAAAGTCAGCACTCTATGGTAGCGGACCAGAACGCAGGCGCGGCCATGCGTGCGCGCTGACGAATCCTCTTCGGGAGGGTCAGGCCTTACCGAGGGCGACTCCGAGGCGCGAAAGCGGCCTCCCCGCCACGCCATGGTTTCGTTTTCCGGTGGACCGCGGCGGGCGTCGCCACGAGCCACCGGGGCCTATCGACCGCCGATGCTGACCGTCACGTGACCTCTGGGAGGACCGGGCAGCAACGACACACGCGGGATGCGTGGTCACGTGATACGCTCGCGTCGCTCGATTGGTCGATATGTCTCGCAGCGTCGGCTCCGGTTCGTCGTAAGGTGAAACGGAGCGTGTCGGGGGAGAAAGCGGCCTCCGAGGTGCAGAGCAGGGTTCATTGCGCCGTCCGTGCATCGATGACCGTCGACGAACCGACGCAGCGTCGATAGTCGGACACCTTCTAACGTCCAGGGCATTCATGACGGTGGAAATATCAGCAGGGCGGAATGGCGATGTCTGCGTGCGTGTGTGTGTGTAAGCAACGACCAACAGTGTAACACCGTTGAAAGGGAGAGAGGGGAGAGACAGAAACAGACAGACAGTGCCTATCGGAAGTCAGAGGTATATGCGAGGGCTGGAGTGTGCAGTACACACGTCTTGCTCGGTTCTCAGCTTTGTGAACATTGAAAAAGTGCGAGAAAAAGAGGAGAGGAGCAATGACGCGTGTCGGAAAGCAGGGAAGTCTACGGAAAGACTCTTCACTCCAAACAAAAAGATTACATATGCGACAAAACTTTTTCTTTCTTCTTTGCCCGGAGCCTTTCATGCACAGAACAGACATAAAAATTGCAAGGAGGCACTTTAGGAGTCACTAACGGTTATTCGAGTGATAGGCGGGTCTTTCCGTCGGGCTTTCGGCGTTGGGCTTTCCGCGTACGGACTCGAAGGAAGGGGCACGGTCAAGCGCCTCAGGCGCCAACCAGCCGAACAGCGAGTCTCGTTAAACTATATACGACGTGCACTTTCTGCTAATTGATTGCCACGGCATGACGTCACGTCTTGATTGCTCGCAGTGGGCTGCACTCTGGTATTGGTAATAATGCGGCACCCTGCAGCTTCATCTTAACCGCGAGGCAAGGCACCCGAAGAGGCCATCCAGGACATGGACACTAAAGCCGCCCGGGCGTCACGCCCCTGCGGGGCGCTGCTGTCGACACGGCGCATACGCACAGACGCTTCGCCCCACCGGAATCGCGTCTCTGCGCAAGCGCAGTGCAAGCACTCGGTGTGGGCGAACACTGCCTTCCCACTAAAAGTAAAAAAGGTATATTCTTACGCCCCCTTCTCACATATGGTGACGCCCCAAAACTTCAAATGGACGTACAGCGCAGTGACGTTGAACCGACGGTACCAACTTTTCACGAGCGGCTGGATGCCTGAGTCATACAAGTATTAAAATAGCTGATGCGAGTGTGAGTCGGCGAAAACAGCTAATCGGGGTTTTCTTTGCCTTACTGCAAAACCTCTATGCTTTTTGCTTCTTTCTGCAGTCTTTGATACGTACTTTAGCTGTTTCAATTGTCATATCACACCGTCATCAAGCCTCTCGATAAAGTTGGGGCCGTTGGTTCGACGTCAGTGCCGTGCTGTTGTCATCTGAAGTTTGGGGGTGTCTTATATGTGACAAAAGATGTAAATGCTACTCTTTTTTCGTTTTTGTTTGAGGTGTTGTTTGGAAACAGCGCATTGGCCCATTCGCAGCTGCAGCAAAACGGACGGCACCTAGTGGGAAAACAATAACTGAATAAACAGGTCCTTTCACGATTTCCGCTTGTCCCTTGTGACTTCCGTGATTCTTGTTGTCGGCGGTTGGCACGATAGAACAGTTGTTCCGATGACGCTCTTGCCCCTGTAGCTCTAACGCAACACTACGCTGCCGCGTTGACCATTGCGTTGTATATGTTCATACAGCCGGAAGTCAATCAGCACCAATGGGCGTCTGGTGTCTCAGCTTTGATGAGAAATTTAGCCAGTGCGGTACAACCGCCAGCCTGGTCTTTAACGTGCACCACGCGTAGTGATACACGACCGCACGCCGGTACGACGTCTGCATCCGAGATCGAAACGGGCAGGGTGGGGATCGAGCCCAGATCTTGAGTTCTGGCAGCGCGAGCGCCTCCACGTGCCCGAGCTGGTGTGCGCTAGCCCACTCGGCCACCGATCCCCTATAGACCATTTGCTGTCTTATCACCAAAGCATCAGCGCAGAATGCAGGGATTGGCGTTCCACGCGCTACACGCGCACGCCTTTCCTGTATAAAAGATTCGAAGTAAATAACCAAAAAGAAAGCATTGACGAACGCGCGTGCAAGATGCCATTTGTTTTAGGTTTTTGCTTTGGAAAAGTTACTACTGCTGAGGCCAGCACGTGCGGCGCGTGGAACACCAATCCCTGCATTCTCCTTGATGCTTGGGTATGACACAGAGTTATTCACAATAAACGCTGAGGCTCAGCTGGCGCTAGTGTGCTGTTGCATTTTGAAGCAGACAGCAAGCAGTCTAAATTTGACTTCCGGTAATGTATTCCTATGGGAAAAAGCGAGTGCATTTTCTCTCTGCGCTCGATTATAAGAGCAAATATCACGAATAACTTGTACGTACTAGGCACATTAGAACATTTCTCAGTCACGCAGACGAAATAAATGGTCAGTTACGGCGTTTTTCTTTCAAATTCATCGGATTAGAAACGGTGCTGAAACGGCTTCGTACGTGTATTTTTGCGCACTATCGGACACTGTTAGCGCGAACACGGCGTCGACGCTTTCCAACATGGGGGATATACGTGCCAAACGAACGAAGGACATCTAGAAAACCGAGAGAGACGGCAAGAACTACGCAGTAACACTGGATAAGTAACTCCTTGTGCTTGCAGACGATCAAAATACATTTAAAGTCACGTAATATAGTCAGATTTGCAATAAATAAGTACTGCGAAGATGCTTGTTTTGGGTTCAAATGGTTCAAAGCATCACCCGCACGCTCCAAATCTTTGCAAATAAGGGGAGCCAGAGAGCAGGTGCCCGATAAAAACTGCCCGACATGGGAAATAATAAAAAGACATACCTTTCGTAGCTCACGTGCTTTATTTTTTGCGTTCGAATGTTTCTTTAACCGATCGTAAAGATGCGCACGACGGAGTCATTTTCATCCAATGACAGGACGGGCATATTAGCAATATATAAGCACCACCGAAATGCTAGCGAACCTGAACACACACTACATTCCTTTCGATCGTTAGTTTGCTTAGAACCGTCGCTCGTTTTCACATACCTTCCTTGAAACAGGGGTTTGGGCCTGAAATAGGGCGAAGTTTAACATCGCTCAGTGCGGTAAAGAAAAATGCTGTAACTAAAGCAATTACACTTTCACAATGCCAATAAAGGTACATACTATCCGTTACAACCGATATGACAAAAGTTATTCATGTTATTTTCCGGCGAAGAGACAAAATTCACGCGCGTTTTCCCATAGGAATACACAGGGAGGCTGGAAATGTAGACTGCATGCTGTCTGCTTCAATTTGCAACCGGAAGTCCCGTAGACACTAGCGCCAGCTGAGCCTCTAGCGTTTATTGTAATAACTCTATGGGTAAGACAGCAATAGGTCTATTGACGACGTCCGCGATCTAAAGCGTCGCTGTGGTCGGCCTTCCACGATTGGCCAATGCTGACTATGACGTCAGCAAAGGGATTTCTCGTCGACGGAAATAAGAGTAATGTAAGAACTTGAATTCCGACAGTGCTGGGAGTGTTGTTTCAGAGGGCAATGATATCAAGTTTCAAGCATGCTAATTACAAACCCCATCGAACGTGTTGTTCGCAAAGAAGTAATGTCACGAGACGGTTATCATTAGAGAGGACGGTAGCAAAATGTCTGGCCGCTAATACCGCGTGAACCAGAAATTGCGCGTTTATCAACGTTCATTAGCATTGCAGTCTTTGCACTGATACCCCGGGCAAGGTCGAGGCGTCTGGAAGCTCGCTTAATTAAGCCAGCACATGATACATCGCGGCAGGTTTGAAACGTATGAATAAAAATGGGGGCAGCCCATCTTGAGTCCACTATACTCGGCTGCTAAAACCCGGGCGTTGTGCGTTGAGCTGGCTCACGACCTGTCTAAGACCGCCATATCTGCCCGATAGTGGCGACTCCCTATAGTTCGCTGGAGTCGCGAATAGGGGACAGTGGCTGTCATACGGTTACAAGTAGGAAGAAGGCAGATGTAGCGCACTGACCGTCGTTAGACTTAGATCACACGACTGGGAGACGAGGCCTACCGAGAAATCATGTAAGTACCATCGGTGAACCGGAAACTCCTCAATTGCGATTGCTCTGGGAGCCATCCAACCGGAACGTTCGGCCCCGTAGAAGAACAACACAAAAAAAATGAACCGTTATACAATAGAGAAATATGATCCCCAAAAGAAAAGAAAAAGGGGGCGTTATGGGAGTTTTCATTGTGTCAGGGGCAAGGCAGCGGTGACGTGGAAGCCGTATACTCGAGACTGAAGCAACTCGGACAACAATGCATCGGAACAGACAAAAGAGAGCTCGACCGCGCAGTCCGAGGCTTGTGGCACAGATTCCATCCATCACAAGGGTTGCGAAGAGGATCACGATTGGTTTTGTAACAACGATTCGTTGGTCTTTCTTTTTTTTTTTTCTTCCTTTTTTTTCTCTTTATTGCTGTCACTCTAGCATTGTGTAGCTGCCCGGTGCAACACAGTTTCCAGCTAGTCATTTTGCTCTTTAATTATACGGGTGTAATAGAGTGGGTAAACACCGTTAGCTCTTCTCTGCGTCTGGCAGGAACGGAGTGGAATTTTCCGCTTCCGAAGCTTCCCGAGCTGAGAACGGTAGGGCGTCTTTTTCGGATGGCTCCAGCCGGCGCTCGTTGCCTTCCGGTGTGCTCTGGCTGTGCGTCCATGATGGAGGCCCACGAGACGCACTGCTGTTTTCGAAAATACACTATAAAAATATTTTCGTAAAATAACTTTTAGGGGTTCTTCGGTTTGTCTATAACCTATAAGGCGTTCTTTTAAGCTCCTCTTCTTGACGCGAAAGAGTTCTTCATCGCCCAGTTGCCTTTCTAGTGAGTCAAAGGGGGCGATATGTGCTCGAGGCGAAACAGTCTTCACGAGCTGAAAGAGTTCTTGGGGCGTCGAAGAACCTTTCACGAACTGATTTTTCTTTTAGAGTGGGAAGCTCGCGCTGGAGGCGCGGGACAAGTGAAGAACCATCCTGCATGCCGTTCTCGTCGCGTGAGTGTCTATGGTTGTCGTCATCTTCAAACGCGTTCCACGAGGCATATTCACACGGGGGAGAAATCCCTCCGTTTGCTCCCCGGGATGCGCATCACGTGGTAACGACGTCACGCTTTTGCGCGGAGCCGCGCTGACATAGACATCCCAGGGAGGATGGGGAGCTTTTTGCTCGGGATACGGCTTAACTCCCAATAACGCAGGATCTCTTTTGCCGCGAATACAAAGCGTATAGCTCTCTTTCTGTAAAAAATAAGGCCTAAGACACTTGCCAGGGTCTACGGCGGGCAGCAGCAGACGACAGTGGTCCAGTAGTGGGGTGTGTTTGGCGTTCGTATTGATAGATGGCGCTACCTC
>JAZHYW010021766.1:0-95707 GCA_037355805.1 Ixodes ricinus
ACTGCTAAATTGAACGATCGCGAGCGTTGGAACACTGTGAAGAACCTCAGGAGCTTATTTACTGTCCTGAAAGAACTAAAGGAACACAAGCATGGGAACACTGCAAGTACCTCAGAAGCTTATATGCTGCCCTGAAAAAAACTAAACAAGCATGAGCGCAAGAACGTCGTGAGAAACCGCAGGGGTTCTTTTTCTGCCCAGGAAAGTGTTAAACAGTCGAAAGAACGGGATGGGCAGACGCATCAAAATATAGTAGCGGCCGACGCACCAAGATGTAGTGGTAGCTGACGCACCTAAAATGTGTGATTCTCTGATGTAGAGGCGACCATGTTGGTGGTTCGACGATCAGGCTGCTACTTGGCGGCAGGAGACCTCCAGGAAGGGCCGGTAGAGCGGCAGGGCTGGGATGCCCTGATGGGTGACGATGCAGAGGTGATCGACTTTTAGGTTTAGGTTTAATGAATCATAGAGCAGAACATCAAAACTGAAGAACACGACCGGCGAAAGAGGCACGAGTTCAGGCTCGAGCTGGCACTTGTAACAAGTTACTACCCAACCTCGTTGTCACGCCACTTCTACTAGAAGTCACTCTAAAATTGCCAGTAAACACATAAAAACGACACCGATACAATTACCTTGTAGAAAATCACCTTACTTAGTAATAACTGTGTCAATATGCATTACATCTTGCATTTAAGTTAAGAAAAACAACATAAAACCTTTTTTTCGCCAGAAAAAACTAAATTTCAACGTTAAGTCTGGTAACAATGTATTTTTGCCGAATCTTGCGAATCTTTGCCGAATCTTTAGGAAAATTCGGCAAAGTTCGGCTTTTGCCGAATCCCAAGATTCGGCGCCAAACTTTCGATTCGGCAAAAGTTGGGCCCATCACTAGTAACAACACAAATAGTGTCCGTGACGACGCAACAATCTAGTAAGAGTAAAGCTATACGCACTACGTCCTGCACTTCGACAGCAAATGGCTATACGCACTTTGAGGAGAGCATATGCCATTTGGGTCACCCTTTTCGGACGGCGCGTGTATCACTGGTGAGCGCGTTAAGCCCAACCCCTTCCCCTCCCCCCCCCCCGGCCCGCGTTCACGCCACTTCGCTGTGACAGTGTGCAACTGCTAATTATAAAACTTAACCCGACCAGCCGGCAATCAAAGCCCCGCTGTCCCCGATTGCACCTCCGGAAAGAAAGTCGTAGTACCATTTAGTTCCGCGAAATTTCGTCAACAACAATCTTTTTTTTTAATTTATTTCAGTGTTAATCATAAAAAATAAATGTCGTAAATATCGGCAAATGCCAAGCAACAACAAAACAAAAACGTTCTCAGAAAAAAAAAGAAAAAGAAGTAGGCCCATCGAGGATTGAACCCGCGTCCACTTGAGTAGGAAGGGGACACGTTGACCCCTATACTATGCCACCGCTTCGGAAACTTGTAACCATTCGTTTTATACGAGTTTCGCGTAGTGCGTGCGGCAATTTCCTATAGAGGTGCCCGACGTGTGCGTTTCGCTTTACTCATCTAGTAAAAGCCAATTACTACAATGCCACTGCCTTGCAACCCGCTACTGAATTGGAAGTTCACACGCTACGTACGTACAGCCGGGAGATCAACAACCACGACGGGTGCAGCTCAGATATCCAACCGCTCCGAGATTGAGGAAAACAGTACGGTGCGGACACAGTCACATACCTATGAGCATGTTTACCCTGTCGATCCTCGGTCTCAGTGTTCAATGGTTCAATACGATCAGATATACAACTAGTCATTTTGTTTCACACGCTTGCGACCGAGTAAGACCGAGAGAGACCAAACCGGTTTTTAAGCCTTTTGCGACTTCTTAGGACTGGAAGCGCTAAAGCGGAGCTGGTCCTGAGAGATCGCAAGGGGCTTAAAAACCGGTCTGGTCTCTCTCGGTCGCAAGCATTGAGATCAGTGGTCGCAAGAGTGTGAACGGGCCTTAAATGCGGCAAAAACAATATTCTTAAAAACAATATCCTTACCACATTTCGGCAAACACTCACGACAGACCAAACGGGTCGTTCGTTGTTGTTGATGATGCCAAGCCAGGCCCAGCTGTTGAGAACCAGTGTTGCTGCTCGCGCCGACAAAATTTGTATCCCACCAATTTACACGAATTGCCCAACAGATGTGAACTTGGCGGATCTTAAAAGATCACGAAAGCTAAGGAAGAACATAATTTATGGTCTTTATGTAGTTTTCTAAGTTACTAATATCATTTACGACTGCGTGCACGTGAATATCAGATTCGAAAGTGACCAGCCTCCTGGTCGTCACCTGCAGAACGGTGGTCATTCCACAGCGGTTTGGGGTCGTGACTTTGCCCACAGTCTGGTAACTCGCCTTTTGGGTGTAGTCAAAGCCTCCAAAGCGCCATCTGACTACACATGGTAGTCATTTTTCTTAGAGTGTAGTGTGGGTTTCTACCTCAATCACCGCACCATACACCACGAACATTTCAGCTCTTTTTCGCATCGCCGTGTTGCACCAAACAGCACGAGATCGCCGAAGTCAACGCAGTGCTGTCGTGAACCTTGGCTTGTGGTTGCGCACTCGTGGACCCTGTGACTCCCTTCGCTTTCAAAGCACACACGACGGTAACGAATGATACTTTCCGTCTCCCAGGAACATCAAAGGGCCACTTCTCCGGTCACGTATTCGCTATATGTGCTCGCAAATCGAGGAGCTTCCCCCATTCCCGTCAAACCAAAACAATACCGGTGCCATGTTAAACGTGCGTTGCTGCGAGAGTTTCTCCGACCAAACAAAAACAACGAAAGCAAACCGGCTTCTTCCAGCATACATCGGCGTTGCGCCGTGGCCAGATTTTTTCTGTCAACTCTAACTTAAAGATGACCTACAGATGCAGCAACACTGGCCATCACGGAGCGCCGTAAATTCTGAGGAGGTTGCATGGGAAGCGGCGACACGTTCGCTTGCAGTTGAAGGGTTGAAGCCAAAACGAAACCAACTGCAATGTCACGTGTTCAGATCGAGGGCACGCTTTTTATATTCATGTTAACTGTTTAGAACGAGTAATTACACCCACAACTTTATTTGTGGTGTGTAAGAAACTATTATCAAGACCCCTAAAATAAATACAAAATCGGCGACAAAGGGGAAGCCGCATTGCCATCGACCTGAAAAAAATGGCAGCGAGCACGGTAAGCGCTGAGAGCGCGGAGTTTGCCCCGTCCCGCGACATGCCGTAATTGCTTTTGGTGCCTATCTGTCTCCGAGACATGTTTCTTTCCGCGGCATTTGTCTTCACGAACCTTTCTAGGTGTGTCCCCAAGCATTCCGATGCTTCGATAGCCGGCAATGCTGCGGTCGTCGCCGGGGGTGATGCGTGTTTTCGAGGTCGGCTATACGGCTATGCGTGTATAACCGAACCAAAACACGTTTTTTACAACCTCGCATGATTTTTGAACGAATTACCCATTACTCAACGTGTAAATTTATGGTAATTTGTGTAAATAGCGTGTTTTTCGCCCCAAATATTCACTAAATACACGGGACGTGCTAACAGTGTGCGGTGAACAAACCCTAGCGTTTGGTTTCGGAAAGTATTGTATATAATAGATCAATGATGTGATGACTTTTTATGTCTTAGTAATATGACAGCTAATAGCTAGTCATGCTAGTTTACAGTGAAAGTTTTATAAATCGAAAAAATACAACGTCTGTGCTGTTGTGTCCAAGAGTAGACACACGGAACGACGAGGAAGAAGCGAGCTCGAGCTGACCGACGCGAGCCAGCGAGCCAGCCGAACGCTGCCGTCTGCCGATACCGGAATCACCCTGATTGTAAATAGTAGTTGTACGTTCTATGTGTACTAAAGGTTTATTCGTAACGACTACGATTACTCCATGACCTTAGAAACACAACAAAGTGGCGACGAGGAGTCAACCTAGACCTGATCTACCAGGGCAAGAATCGACCGAACCAGGTACTGTGCATCATGGACGACCTATCGCGTTCGATTGGACCTTATGAGGAAGGGACAAGCTGGGACGAGTACGAGGAACGCCTTCAAGAGTATTTCGAGTTGCAAAAAGAGAAAATCAAGACCGATCGGATGAAAGTTTCTGTTATGATCACTGCCATCGGACAGAAAACTTACTCCAGACTTCGCGATCTGTCGTCTCCTGAGCAACCGAGCAAGAGGACTTATGAAGAGCTCGTACAACTCCTAAGTCGATTCTACTCGCCAAAGCGGTTAGTGATAGTGGTGCAACAGCTGAAAGAGGAAGAGAGAGCGGAAGAATATTTAGTCCTGCGGACAAACGCGGAATGACTGACTGTACCACCCCTCAAGAAAAGCGTTTTTATTAATGATGTGACTCTGGAGATGGAGGTGGACACCGGAGCTACGGTGACAGTGATTCCAAAGCGGCTTCAAGGAAAACTGAAGATTCGTACGCTGGAGCCTTCCAGGACCAAGCTTCGCACTTGCTCAGGACAAAGCTTGAACGTCTGTGGTACTGCGGATGTCCATGTCACAAGCAACCAGAAGACCTGGACGCTGCCACTAGTCGTGGTGAATGCAGAGGTGCCACCACTGTTGGGAAGAAATTGGATACAAGTCCTGGACGAGACATGGATGCCAGCACTCCAGGTGAATACTGTGAAAGATGCGCATTGCTTAGAAGGCATCCTGGCCGAGTGTCACGAACTTTTCAAAGAGGAACTAGGGTGCTTCAAAGGAGTTGAAGTCAATCTGCAGCTGAAGCCAGACGCCCAACCAAAGTTCATGAAAAGCCGGAAAGTTCCCTATGCACTCCAGCATCTGATCGAAGCACAGTTAGATGACATGATAAAAAGAGACGTCATCGAGCCAATAAACTACAGTGAGTGGGCAACGCCTACAGTCAACATTCCAAAAGGAGAAAAAGAGGTCCGGATCTGTGGTGACTACAAGCTCACGGTAAATCCACAACTTGAAGTGGACCAGTACACTCTGCCAACAGCCACTGACTTGTTCACGACTTTGAACGGTGGGCAGAAGTTCACTAAGCTGGATTTAAGACACGCCTACGAGCAACTGGTGTTGAATGAGAAGTCTCGCCAGTATGTCACCATACACACGCATAAGGGACTCTACAGATACAAGCGTCTACCTTATGGGATCGCCTCCGCCCCTGCTATCTTCCAGAAACAAATGGAGATGCTATTGGGAGGGATTCCAGGTGTCTGCGTGTTCCTGGACGACGTTTTGGTAACCGCAGAGGACGATACAACGCACTTAGAGAGACTGCACGAAGTACTAACGCGCATGAAGGATCGTGGACTTCGGCTAGCGAAAAAGAAGTGCCTGTTCATGAAAGACAAGGTAGACTACCTGGGACATACAGTTAGCGGTTCTGGAATAAGCACAATGAGGAAAAAGGTCCAGGCTGTACAGGAAGCACCGGTTCCCAAGAATGTGAGCGAGCTACGATCGTTCCTGGGACTTGTAAACTACTACGGACGTTTCGTGCCCAAGTTGTCTACGATACTAAAGCCGCTCACGCTTCTGCGGCATGAAGACGTGCCGTGGAACTGGTCACCAGAGTGCGACAGGAGATTCCAGGAACTCAAGGGAATTTTGAGCAGAGCCCCAGTGTTGGCTCACTATGATCCAGAGCTACCACTGATTTTGTCTTGCGACGCTTCCCCAGTTGGAGTTGGAGCCGTGTTAGCGCACGTGTACCCGGACAAGACAGAGCGTCCTATTGCTTATGCGTCAAGGACACTTGCTCGAGCAGAGGAGAATTATGCTCAACTAGAGAAGGAAGCTCTAGCGATAGTCTTTGGAGTGAAGAGATTCCACGACTACATATATGGACGTAACTTCATCTTGGTAACCGACAACAAGCCGTTGGCAACCATCCTTGGACCCAAGAAGGGCATTCCAACAATAGCAGCTGCAAGATTGCAACGTTGGGCAATGCTTCTGTCAGCATATCAATATACAATGGTCTGCAAGAAATCAGAAGGCAATCTCAACGCAGATGCCTTATCTCGCCTGCCAATTGATGGACAAGGAGAAAAGGTGAATGACTATGCCACAAGTTTCTACTTGGGACAGCTAGACCTGTGTCCAGTAGACACGAAGACTCTGCAGGAGGCAGGAGAGAAAGACCAACTGTACAGCAAGGCACTGAAATTCACTCAGACCGGATGGCCTGAGAACGTAAGTCCAGATATGGAAGCATACTTCAAGAGGAAGTTGGAACTTACGGTGGAGGAAGAATGCTTATTGTGGGGCCGAAGAGTTGTTATTCCAGAAGCATGCCGAGGAAGAGTACTGCACGAGCTTCATGCCGTACATGACGGCATTGTGCGCATGAAGAGTCTGGCAAGACTGCATGCTTGGTGGCCCAACATTGACAATGACATTGTAAGAACAGTCGAAGAGTGTTCTCTGTGTCAGAAATTTCGGAACCAACCAGTTCAAGAGTATTTCCACTGGCCGACACCTGAACAACCCTGGGAAAGACTGCACATCGATTTTGCTGGCCCGTTCCTTGGGGCAAAATTTCTAGTTGTCACCGACGCCTTTTCTAAGTGGCTAGAAGTGGAAATAATGTCAAGCACAATTGCGGAGAAAGTCGTGGAAGTGTTGCGGAAGTTGTTCGCACAGCATGGACTACCGCGAACTATTGTCTCGGACAATGGACCACCCTTCCATTCTGGAAGTTTTCGAAGAATTTCTAAGGGGAAATGGAATCCAACACAAGTTTTGCGCTCCATTTCATCCTGCAACGAATGGTGCAGCCGAACGAGCAGTACAAGTGCTCAAGCAAGGACTGCGGAAACAGACCGAAGGGTCATTACAAACGAAGCTTTCCCGAGTTCTGATGGCTTATCGTTGCACACCACACACATCCACTGGTTTCGCACCATCAGAACTGTTGTTCAAGCGAAGACTTAGAACGAAGATTGGATCTCCTTCACCCAGAGGAGTTATCGGAGGTTCAAGCTCAGAAAGAACCAAAAAGAAAGTTTCGAAGAAGGAGACGGTGTCTTGGTGCGAGACTACCGAAATGCAAAGAGAAGTTGGATTCCAGGCACAATTCTGAAGTGTCTTGGGAGAGCGCACTACAAGGTCAAGGTGCCGAACGGAGTTTGGAAACGACACCTCAACCAACTTCTTCGCCGACCAAAGCAAGTTGCAGGCACCGGGGAATCCGAGTCAGATACTCTGTTCATTCCCGAACAGGAGGAAAGTAAATCAGCGGAACGTGGGAAACCAGATTTAAAAGCAACTGTCTCTTCTCCGGGTGCCCGAACAACGTCTGAAAGCGCGGAACGCCGATACCCCTCGAGAGCACGCAAGCCGGTGTCTCGGTACGGACTGTGATTAGTCTGAGGGAGTGTTGTGTCCAAGAGTAGACACACGGAACGACGAGGAAGAAGCGAGCTCGAGCTGACCGACGCGAGCCAGCGAGCCAGCCGAACGCTGCCGTCTGCCGATACCGGAATCACCCTGATTGTAAATAGTAGTTGTACGTTCTATGTGTACTAAAGGTTTATTCGTAACGACTACGATTACTCCATGACCTTAGAAACACAACATGTGCCTCTTCGATATTGAAGGTCTACGAGGCCTGCTGATTTGATTAGATATGTTTCTCGTGGTTTCCCGCTCTTTTCAAAACATAAATAACTATTCAATACCACAAAATGCGTTTATAATTGATTACAAAACGCAGACAAGAAATTCAAGAAAACTTGTTTACAATTCATAGAAGCGCACGTTTTTTTTCTTTTTTGTCTGACTTAGGTCTTGCGAAACTAAGACGTATTTCTCCGTTATTGAGGCTTAAATATAGAACATACAAACAAAATACACACTTTCTCGACTTGCTTTTCGAGTACACAACTATCATATCTACATTTTAACAAAAAAATGAAAAAAATAAAAAAAATGGTTTTTTGAGAAAATCCATTTTAAAATTGGTACTTTTTGGTTTTTTCGCATAATATTAACGTAAACGTCCCGCAAAGGATATATAATACAGCTATATCGTTTTATAATGTCTATAAAGAGCGTGTTTTGGGCTCTCCATAGACATAAAAAATATTGATGTAACCCAAGTAGATCGCCAGTATTTAATTGTCAAAGTTCGTCAACAATCGACCGGGGGGCGTTTTTGACATTTTCGCAGAAAAAAAGAAAACGCCTAAAATTATTTCATGGTATTAGAGCGTTTTACCTGTGCCCACAGAGTGCTTGAAAAAAGTTAATATAATCTGGACAAAAAATCCACGACGGGAGATCGAGCGAAACTTCCGACCCACGACGGTCCCTACTTGATGTCTCATCGTCACTTTCTTCAATGTCCCCGTCAAATGTGTCAAGTTGTTTCAGCTTGTCGACGGCAGCTGTCGACGTGTCGAAACGTTGTGTCCGCTTGTGGACAGGTATATCCTCGATGCGGTAGGTGTCATTCAAAAGTTGCAATGATTTTCCGCTGTAAGTGCGACTTCTTGTTCTTTTTCTTCTTGTTCGAGCTTTCGCCGTTGCTCACGTAAGGTTTGTTGCCGTAGACGCCATTGTTGTTTTGGTGCTGGTGATTCGTATTGTGGCGAGGTCGTTTCCTTGGTTGTCTGCTTGCCGACACGTTTTCGCTGTGTACCCGTTTGCGGCTGCCCTTGCCTCCTTTCTGCTTGTTCGGTGATGCTTGCCAATTTCTTTCTGACTGTCTACTCTGATGTTGAAGCTCGTGAGGGTTGCCGCAAGACACGACGTGAGGCGTACCTGGATTGCTCCTCTTGTTCACGTGGCATTGGTGACCGAAGTGGCCTTGGCCTGCGTAGTTTTAGCAGTAGCGTTCCTCAATGGACCTTTTCCGAGAAGCGCTCTGCGCACGCGCGAGCGCCCGATGCCAAGCGGCGGAAGTTGGCACCAAAAATCGAGGAAATTCGGAAGGAGGCTGTAGATCAGCAGAGTAGAAAACGTAATTGCAGCATACATATAATTGTGTTACGCAAAAAAGAAAGCGGACGGAAAGAATAACACGACGTTTAAGTGGACGCCACGGATGCCCCACTTGGACGGCGCGTTGGGCACGCCCAGCTACTCCAGAGAACGAAGAAACTGGTAGCGTAGCTCCCATTATCGATTGGTAGCGCAGGTAGGTCCCTTCCTCGATTTTTAGTTCGTGCAGCCACCACCTGGTGCCGTCGGTATGTAAAAAAGGTCCATTGGCTGCGTCTTGAAAGCAGCTTGCAAGATAAGGCTGTTTTCTGTTTTAAGGTGGTATCTTCTCCACCGACCAGGGCAAAGCTGAGGTCTTGTTCGTACATCTTCCTCTTTGATTGGTTCCAGGTGATCCTTCGTCTTTCGATTGATGGCGGTTTCACAAATTTCTGAACACCAGGAGCCTCTGGCTGCCACATTGCCTTTAGAAATATGGACGTCGGAACTGGTTGCGTTCAAAATATAAAAAACCGTATCGCCAGCAGGCAAACAGCAGGCAAAGTGTTTATTGCCTTCTTGCATCCGCAACTGTGCGTCAACAAAGACGTGTCTTGCCGCATACTCCTTGGTCATCAGATGAATCATCCCCACGTAGTTCGGTGGAATCAAAACAGACTCCTATGCCCATAACACCAGGGAGCGTGGTGGAACATCAGGGACTTGAATGTGTTAGAACCGTTCATCATCATCAGTAGAACTGTCTTGTTCCTCAAAAATGCGGAGCCTGTTCCTTCTTCGCAAGGTGGTAACATGTCATTGCTCTGTAAACGGTTGTCCAACAAGAAGATGAATAACTTGCGCTTTATTTGGAACAACGTAGATTGCAACGTGGGCTGTCGCCTGGTTTACCGTGATGGTCGCTTCCGTGATTCCGCACGGTAGCACCTGACCAAAACCATAGCCTCCAATTTTGCATCCTCGGAAGGGCTTGTTATGGTTAATTCCCAAATCATCAGCATCCACCTTGCGCAGCGTAATGCACTGACTTTCAAGGTCAACATAAGCTCGGACGAGCTTCCTGCCTACAATAGCGTCTTAAAATACTTTTCGTTTTGTGCATTTACTTGTTCTTTGTTTTCAATGTCATGATTTTCTACGGACATACTTGCTCCGACGCTTGATCTGCAGTCAGCTGTTTTAAGTCCTGTTCGGTGACATTTTCTACAGTGTTCTCGCCTCTTTGGTTTGCTGCAGTGTACAGACATATGTCCGTATCCGTCACAGTTGAAATACCATGGTTCATCATTAGAGTTGAATGGCGGTTTTTGTTTCGGGAGCCTGTGGGCATTTCGTTCCCTGGGCGAACCGTTCTTTCCCTCCCTTGAACCGGTTGGCACATCGGATCGGTGGGGCGCTTCCTCGACGGTGGTGAGTTGGTTGTCCAAACGTTTGAGGCACTCCTGCACATTCGCTGAAGTTCAAAACTTGACAACGCTCAGGCTCCAAACGAGTGGTTCGTAACTGATGTCGGTAATGACATACTCCACGATCTGATCTTCCGGAAGTTGACAAAGACGTGCCAGGTTGAGTTTCTCATGGAAATACTGTTCCACGGTTCCGTTCGGCAGTTTTCGCCTCGCTTCCATTTCCTGGTGTCGGCACTGTAGGTTTATGACCGGTGGAAAGGAATTTTTAGTTCCAGCTTCCATTCAAGCCACGAACGCTGCAGACTGACGAGGCCATCTTACCACGTTTTGGAAATTCCTTCTAGCTTCGTTAGCGCAAAACACGCCGCCTGAATCTCGGTCCACGAGTGTATCACGGATAGTTCGTCAACTTTCCGTATCCAATGCCCAACTGTCTGCACCGGATTCGTGACGGGGTTTCAACACTGGTACCAGCTTACGTGACTCTGCAAGTGGTCTTGGATTGTGCGTGCACTGGGTTTCGAGAAGAAGAAAATCAGCCACGCCCTCGACCGCTTGTCGCACGGTGGCTTGTACAGCATCCTGTACAACAGTCTGAAGCCAAGACAGGTCACCTATCCGTCCATAAAACCCAGTCTGAACTGTTGGCGGAATGCTTCCTGGGCCTGCCAGCTGTATTTGTTGCCCCACGGTGTCGGTGTTGGAGCGTTCCGAATTTTGAGCTGCCACTCCACCTTGGCTTGTGTTTGCGTCGTCGCTACTGCCAAGGCTCGTACTCCCTGTTGCAGTCGCAAAAGTTGCTGGAAGCCGGGTGGGCCCGCCGCCGCAGTCTGCTGTATTCGGTTCCGCTCGCTCTGCCGCTGCCCTTCCTCGTTCATGTCGAGGTGCTGGTCGGAGCCGCTGCTGTGACGATTCGTGGCCAAATGAGTCGACTTGCGTTCGGTCGGGGTCACTGGAAAAGGATTGGTCCATCCCACTTCTGGTATGTTAGGGCATCGACATGGGAAACGGGGACCAGTGAAGGTTTAAAAGGCGCCCAGCAAAAATAACAGTACGGAACGTGGGTGGTGGCGCGAGCTTGGTGTTAGTTTCTTTTTTTTGACCACGCTAACACTGGGCCATTTTATAGTTCAAATGTCCCCACTTGATGTCTCATCGCCACTTTCTTCAATGTCCACGTCAAACGTATCAAGTCGTTTCAACTTGTGGACGGGAGCTGTCGACGTGTAGGTACGTTGCGTCCGCTTGTGGCCAGGTATATTCTCGATGTGATAGGCGTCATTCAAAAGTCGCTTCGTGACTGCATACGGTCCTTTGAACTTCTCTTGCAACTTACGCGACTTTTCTGTTGACATCGGTTCTCGTTGAACCACAACTATGACACCTGGCTCAAACCTGGGCGCTTGATGTCGCTTTTGGTTGTAGAGGCGTTTTTCTTTTCTTGATCAGGCCGGATGGCTTGGATAGCGGCCGCCCTTCGACTTGCGATATCTTCGTTTTGTTGGACACATCACGCAAAGCTTTCTTGAGAGGATCTTCCCTTATGCTTCTTGATTCATAGCCGAACAAAAGTATGAACGGTGTGCTTCAATTGCATTGTGATGCGTGTTGTTCAGACTCCGCTGGACGAGGTCAATAACTCCATCCCAGTTTTTCGCAGTTTTGTCTCCCGATAGGATGGCAATTGCCGGTGCAGTCGTCCGATCAAAACGTTTCACTTGGCCATTAGCCTGTGGTGTTGCCCTTGAAGTCGAACGTGAGTGATGTCACACTCATCACAGCACTTCTTAAATATCGAGCTTGTATAAGTCACCCCCTGTACGTGATGACTCGTGTCGGTGGCCCAAAGAGTTCAACGATGTGTCGCAGACATCGTGTGGTCGCTTGGGCTCTTATGTTCTTTACAGGAGTGAGCATCAAAAACTTTGCGAAACCGTCCAGGGCCACAGTAAGATATGTTATCCTGTGTGATGATCATAGGGAACGATCCTAACTGATCAAGACGGAAGGTATGGAACGGAACACCGATCTTATCAATGGGATGCAGCATGCCTGGTTTCTTGCCTATAGGACTGTTTTCGTAGAGACATTCTACGCACGAGGCCACATACGTCCGCACAAAGCGCTTCATTCCCGCGAACCAGTATTTTTCCTGGATCCGTTTGATTGGTTTTTCCGCCCCAATATGTCCAAGTTCATCAGGGGAACGACGCACTACCTGCAATCGTAGTGGTTCAGCACAAGCCACAATAGCTTTGTTGAGTTTCCGTCGGTGTTTCGGAAAATAGGATTTCTTTGAAGTTTATATCCTGAGTGGATGCGTCGTTCATCCGCGGAAAGCGCAGGTCTACCTAGAACATTTTTTATGTGTTTCGCTTTGCTATCCAGCTGTTGAGCAGCAACCAACTAGCCGTCCGAGTTGGTCATCACTGTAGCGTAAATATGAAGTCCTTCACACGCTTGCCTTTCTTCCGCTGGTACTGTCGATGACCGGCTCAGTGCATCAACATGTTGCATAGAGGCAGCATCTCTATGAACAACCGTGAAGGTGAATTGTTGTAGCCGCAGCCACCAGCGTGCTACTCGGGGAATGATATCACGTTTGCTCATTGTTCCTTGTAGAGCGCTGCAGTCTGTAACAACGGTGATGTCAATTCCCAGAAGGTACGTCAGCAGTCGTTCCAACGTCCATACCACAGCAAGTGCTTCCAGCTCATAGGAATGATATCGCTGCTCTGGATTTGACGTTTGGCGACTTACATACATCACGGGGTCGAACTGTCCATCACTTTGTAGTTGCAGAAGCATGCCCCCCAGTCCTCTTTTGCTGGCATCAGTGTGTACTTCGGTCAAATTTTATGGTAGTAGAGTGCCAACACAGGACGCTCTTGTAAACACTGTTTAAGGATACCAAACGCTATGTCGTGGTGACTAGTCCACTCCCGAAATGCGTCCTTCTTGAGAAGTTTTGCCAAGGGCTGGTGGAATGTTGCCCAATTCTTGACCAACGTCTGAAATAACTGGCCAGTCCAACAAACTGTCGAACGACATGCACTGTTGACGGTGTTGGGAAGTCAATTAGAGCCTTGAATTTGTAGTCGCTGGGGCTGAGTCCGGTCACTCCGATCTCGAAGCCCAATAAACCTTGGAGTTTGGGCTAGTTTGTTCTTCATTATTTTTGTTTTGCGTTGCTAAGGTTTACAAACTTGGTGTTAGTGCCGTCCTTTTTTGTCCAAGTTTGTAAACCTTAGCAGCGGAGAACAAAAATAATCGAAGCTGAGATATGTGACTTTGTCGGTCATGAAGGTGCATTGCTAACACGAAGCGTAAGGAATTGAGAGCGAGTCGTGCCTTGCGTTAGGAACACTATTTAATAGCAACGGACTTCAAATGTAAAGAAAAGGTGCAGAGGGCGCACACATAGTCGGAAAAAAGAGAAAGAGAAAAGGAGTAGGACATATTTTGCGAGCGTTCCGCTCTTCGTAACCGCGACACAAAAAAAAGGTTCGAAAGCGTAACAAAAGAACAAAAGCCAAATCAAGAGACTCCATACAGTTCGGAGGATGAGAAGAGTCCAATCAGGGTCCCAAGATTGGACTCTTGGTCCGGTCCCTTGCACCGCCAGTCGGGGCCGAGAAGTCGCGGTGGCCTGGGTGCGTACAGTGCCCGAACAGCGCTCACGCACAACCACACGCACATCGTTCAAGACTTGCTCTGCTCCCACCAGCCAACCCGACGAAGCCTTGCTCGGGGTTCGACCAGCCCCACCGCCGAAGCCTTGCTCGGCGTTCCACCACCATACCGCCGAAGCCAAGCTCCGCGTTCCACCAACAACTTCGCCGCAGCCTAGCTCTGCGTTCCACCAACAACCACTCGCGCGCGGCTTCGCCTTTTTTTTCTCTTTCTTTTCCTTTTTCTTTCCTCTGAGCTCGTGTTTTTGGCGCTCGCGCACCCCACTCAAAACGGAAACCAACAAAAAGAACAAAGCCAAAAATCGTTGAATTTTGCGACATTTGATGATAGCCAGAAGCTAAATCGAGCGTTCTATACTTCGTTTCAGCTTGCGTCCAGACGCAGCCGATGCTACAAGCGCGAGCATGTGACCCTGAACAGTGCTTACACTGCACGAGCGCGCGTGTTTGGCCGGGACGCTGAAAGCCCGCGGAGCTCGCGCTTGTAGCATTGGCTGCGTCTGGACCCAAGCTGAAACGAAGTATAAAACAGTACTTTTCCTGAAGTCGGTACAGCTGATCTTCTATAAGCGGTGGGGGGTACTTTTCCTTCTTAGTAATCGCACTGAGCGCTCCATAGTCAACACGAAGACGGTCCTCCACGGTTTCCTTTTTTCACTGCGAGTAATGAGGCTATACTCCGTTTCACCTCAGTGTTGTACCGCAGCGAAGGCTAGAAGCGCGAGCTCATAGCGTTGGCAGCTGCCCTTGGTGCACGAGAGCTTGTGCCGCCGAGGTGTGCCATAGAGCAAGGAGCTCGCGCTTGTAGCCTTTCCTGCGGTACAACACAAGGTGAAACAGAGTATAGCAAGATGTTGTGACGAGTCGCACACCATGCCCGCTACCTTCAGTTCCCCAACGGCCTGGTTTACTCGAGTGCGTTGGTCATAGACCGGTCGGTACGCACAAAACGATATGTACTGGCTTCGCTCCAGGAATGGTCGTAATCTTCATTTCCACTACACTGGTGTTGCCAACCTCGAAGACGTTGGCTGCAAAACAGTCTAGGTACGCGTTGATGAGAACAAGAAGCTGATCGAATTCTTCGGTAGTCACCTTTGGTCTTTGTTCGTACCTCTTGTGCTTTGATTGGTTCCTGGAGATCCGTCGTCATTCGCTTGATGGCGGTTTCACACATTTCTGAACACCAGGAGCTTCTGGCTGCTACGTCGCCTTTCTAAATATAAACGTTAGAACTGGATGCGTTCAAAATAGGCAAAACCATGTCGCCCCATTCTTGGACGTTGATTATTCAAGCAGGCAAACAGTGTTCTTTGCCTTCTTCCATACACAACTGTGCGTCAACAAAGACGTGTCCATCCGCATACTCTTTGGTCGTAGATCGGTGGAAGCGCAACAGACTCCTTGGCCCATAACACCAGGGAGCGTGACGGAAGATCAGAAACTTGGATGTGTCGGATCCGTTCATCATCATCAGTATAACTGCCTTGTTCCTCGAAAATGTGAAGCGTGTTCCTTCTTCGCACGATGGCAACATGCGGTTGCTCTGTAAATGGTTGTGCAACAACAAGAGGAATCGCTTTCGCTTTACTTGGAACAACATAGATTGGAAGGTGAACTGTCGCCTGCTCTCAGGTGACGCTTACTTCCGTGATTCCGCACGGCAGGAGCTCACCAAAACCATAGCCTCTAATCTTACATCCTCGAACGGCTTGTTATATTTGATTCCCAAATCATTGACATCCACCTTGCGCAGCATAATGCTCTGACTTCCAAGGTCAACATAAGCTCGCACGAGCTTCCCGTCCGAGCTTATGTCGGACGGGAAGCGCAGAGCGGCAAGCAAATATGTTTTGATGTGTGTGCACTTGCACTATCCTACTCTCTATATGCAAGAACATTTTTAACAGAGCTTTACTCTGCAATCCGAGAATGTGCCCGTGTTTCGTGGCGCGGGAGTACTATCCCGATCAATGTGAGTATGAACACAGCTCTGCGTCGGCCACAGTACTATCATTGCCCCCTGTCGATTGCTCCGTGAAGAATAGAGGCACTTTGCGGACGAAACATAACGTCTCCAGCGATCGTTGCACCACCCTGCCCTTCCTAATCGTTTGCTAGCGAAGAACGGTCGGCAAAACCGCGAAACTGTTGACCAATGAACAAAAGCATTTTACACTGGGAATGTGCCATAGGAAAAATTGTTTTTTTATATTTATATATTTATATATTGTAGGGTTACTTTTTATTATTGGGAAGATTTAGGATTATTTCTATGATTCTGATAGCAATAATGGGTACTCAGCCACGCATTTCCGCACGCATCAAATAGTTATCGGAGGTATCGGAACAATTTACCAAAACTGCCTAATATTTACTTTGCGTAAGTTTTGTGAGAGCGTAGGACCGCAAATCCGCACTCGCAAGAAGTTAGCGCGGTGCCAGCGTATAAGATGTTTCCCTTCCTGGAAAAGTAAAAGCAACATGACACAACCTAGACCAATCGCAAACTTTCTTGAAGCGAGTTTGGCGTGGCTCCCAGTTATTAACATGCAATAACTAACGAATCACTTTGCCGCTCTAACGAATATTACAAATGCTTGTCCCGTCAAGCCCGCATAAAATGGCGTGCGCGCGTACGACAAATTGTGGAGGCCATGGTCAGTTCATGCAAGCGACCCGGAAGTAAAGGGGGTCGTAACGAGCGCTGCAGTGTAGCTGTCTCGACCAAGGAGGTCATATAAGACTTCTGGAGTGCCAGTCTCCAACACTCTCCCATGCGACCGAGTGAAGCCAGTTCTGCCGTTCGGCGGTCATCTTACTCAGGGCAAATGAGAGGCGGCGCTGGAAGGGGCGCTAGCAGTGCTCTGTTACCTTTGGCGCTGCGTATTACAAGAAAAACAAAACAAATATATTTTTAAAGGACTCGAAGTCCGCTTAAGACATGTTGGGTTCCTTTTTCACGGATATCTTATTATAACTTTAGAGCTACCTCCGAAATATTACAGACGTATCTAGGCCGAGTGGAAGAACCAAAGGATTAACATTTTGGACGAAAACCCCGAGACTGGGGGGAAAAAGGACAACACAACACAAAGTCTCAAACACAGCTGAAATTTATTAGACAGAATATCGTGTTTTTATAGGGTACCGGTGCGGCTTTTAGTCAATGTCCTCCTTCTCTTGTGTGTTCGGGAAAAAGAAGTTCATCCTCTCCCCTTTTTTATTCCTTCTGGTTTTCAGGGTCACCTGTACCCTATAAAAACACGATATTCTGTCTAATAAATTTCAGCTGTGTTTGAGACTTTGTGTTGTGTTGTCCTTTTCCCCCCAGTCTCGGGGTTTTCGTCCAAAATGTTAAACCTTCACCAGCTTGTTTGTGCCCTAACTTTTTGTTAACCAAAGGATCTTTCCTTTTTTAACATGGTTTTAAACATGAACTCACGCCTTTCCTTTTCTTTCTTTTTGAGCATTCTTACTTATTTGCAGTATTACAAAAACATAACATTCGCGATGATGAATTGAATACAAAAAATTAACTAAATACGTTAAAAGTGCCATTGTTCCCCGGCAGGCTGGTAATAGAGGCAAAATCAGTGAAAAAGATACTAAATTATTCCACAAAACAGTTATAAAACACTCAAATGATTAAATTCAAACTATTTTTTTGTTACAGAAACTCGCTCTCCAGTTGTATTCGACCTACTTAATGCTTTCGTAATTAATACGTAGCATACCTCTCACGATCTCGAAAGTTCGTGCACGTGAACTATCGCCGAAACAGGCTCTTTGAGAAATTACAGGAATATCAAGCTCGCTAAAATAAATTCGTTTATAGCACTTGTTTTGAAAATGCACGGCTGTCATAAGCGCAGTCTCGAGTTTTAAATACAACTAACTAAAATACAAAAGAAGCGTTCAAAATCGCTACGATACTCACTGCACTCCGCAGGTATGCTGGAAATGCAGGGAACACAGGTGGAATGCTACCCGGTCAAAGACTTCTCGTTTGACCACCTGTGTCAAAGCAGTCATCTTCGAAGTATACCGAACACAAAACGTCAGTATTCTTAGGCGACCAACCATCCCCTGACAAACTGCACGCTCCCACGCAGCACGCCGAGTGCTGCCTTTGGAAAACCTGCGACGCGCCAACATGTTTAATGCCTTTTTTTCAGTTCAAATGCACATAATCCTCGAGCTTTCTCTCGTAAGCCTGCTCACATACAGTAGTAAGCCATAGAGAGCAAGCGAGATTTGTTCCAAAGTGCTTGACTCATACTTGCATGGGAAAAGTAATTCCTGGCGTTTTCACTCGGTTTACGCAGCCAAAACCGACGCAGGAGCTCACCATCGCTTCGGGAACGGCTACAGATGCTTCACAACGAAATGCCGCAAATGAAACGCCGCACAACACATCAGAAACCTCCTTGGTCCTACTACACCAAAGACTGCGCCCATCCGTTTTCTGCCCTGAGCAAGATGGCGACGGTCGGTGTTTTTAGCGTCAATTGCGGAACGCCACCCCCCCTCCAGAAGTTCTAATATAACCTCCTTGGTCTCGAACCCCTCCCCCCCCCCTTGCATCTAAGCTTTATGGAGCATTCGACAGCGGCCACTGATACACTCTTAGAAAGAAGGGTATGTATAGTCCTCCCTAAAGGGAGGAACGGTCTTGTAACCTACGTTCCTTTAGAAAGGAGAAAATTTCGCCTCTGAATCAGGGAAGCAAAGTTCCACCCTCGCCTGCATCTCATTATGGCGGCCCCGAATCGAGCATATCAAGCTCAATAAGGCGTAACGAGGAAGCTACGTCTCTTGAAAGGGACGAGAGGAGCAGCAAATAAAAGCGTAATACGTGCTTTCCGCGAACTATCTTTATTTCCGAAGCCGGCTTCTTCCCGCAGGTAAGGAAACTTGTGTTTCAAAAGCAGTTAATTAGTCTTTTCGTCGTCAGCACTGCGATGTTAAACGGAGACAACCGATACCCAGTTACTTCGCGCACTTTACGTCTCACCTTTGCTATTCCTCGAGTCACAATTCCTTCGTCAACCGCACATCATGGAGGAATGGTGAACCAATTCGCGAAACCAAAAGCCGCTCTCAAAAGAACAAACTTGAAGCTGCTGTTGCACGGTAACCAGAAATTATGGTGTAGCATGAAAGAAGGTTAAATCGCTTGCCACCAGACGGCAAGGCCAAGCAGAGTAATTGCAAGTAGCTATTCTAGGTGGCGCTAGGTACCGCCCACTTCATGTTCTACAAAAAATATTTTCATTTTCTCACGCCACCATTGCACTTCGGGAACCTTTATTATACACACATGTAGACACATTACGCATACTACAAGCATCAACGGAACACATGCATTGAGCGCATACACATACAGGGTGCATACAAACATCAATACAACAGCACACTAACCCGATCACTACTTCCGAGCGCTGCGCTTCCTCTTTTATACTGGTCCTTTTCAACGTACGGGATTTCTCGATGACCGCCTAAGCAATAAAAATATTCCCAGCCTGTTGATTTTTTTCAGCAATGTCATAACTCTGAGAGTATTTTGAACGCTTCAGGGGATGAATCTCTTAGTAAAAAGTAAACGCTCATGCCATAATTATTTTAAAGCCAATAAATCAAGCCGCTACAATGCGGTTCCTAGCTATGTGTTTGTTCCCCCCACACGGCACGTTGTAGCCAGTATTTCTATTGTAGTGTTTGTTATTCTCTTTGTGCTGTTCGCGCATGGCTGCAATTGTTGTCTAGAATTAATCTCTGTAAGCGGATATTGACTCAGCTGGAAGTGATGGTTCACGGGCAGAGAAATCGCTTTTCGTTCAACTTGAATGCAGTCAAAGCCGCGACTTGCGGCAGGTGTTAAGTGTACGGAGCTACGCCGTGGCAAGCTCGAAAACTTCTAACGCTCATCCCAGCGCGCCACTTGGAGGGCAGTTTCTCCACGAACCGTAGTATAGTTAAACAGCAAAATAAACAATATCATTTTTCGTCCTTTTTACTAACATTACTTTTTAATGCTAAAATTCGAAACTGTAAATATACGTACTTTCCGTCATATTTTCATACTGTGCAGTCCTTTTCCCAGTGAGCAATCGCTCTCGGGAAGAAGACAACCGACAGTCACATTGGCCACTGTACGATAGAAGCTACGGTTCAGACCAGGGTTCCTACATGACTCTCCGCATGTCGACCGATTGCACCGAATCTCTCAAGTGGTCTTAAACTCTTTAATTCAAAGCGGAATGTCAACCTGCAACACCCCGCCCCCTCCGATCACGGTCCGACCAGCGGCATCAATGCCCGACAGTTTGCGTCATCTGATCTTGTTGTAACACCATTGATTAAAAATCCTTAAGATCCTTAAAATCAAATGGAAATAAAACTAAAGCCGTTCTATGCAGCTCACGTAATACAAAATGTACCTACATGACTATCCCTTCACTGGGTGGAAATGAAATAGATATAGTAGAACATTTAAAAGTACTAGGAATAATATTTAATGAATACCTGTGTTGGGACGAAACTGTGCAACAGATAAGTAAAAAGCTATCGAAGGTTGCTGGGGGTATATGTAAATACCGAAATATGATTCCCATCTCTGTTATGCTACTTATATACAAGTCCCTTTTTTACACATACTACAACTATTGCTTTTTAGTATGTGGTAACACGACTGCCACAAATCTTTAACTAATACATAATCTTTAAAAAAATCAATTCGAGGTTTATGCCATGCAGCATACGATAGTTATACCAAGCCATTATTTCATAAATTTAATACAGTAAAAATTTCAAATCAATATAGTTATAAACTTCCACTTTCCCAGAAAAATCTTTTAGACAGGCGGCTTTTTTCGGTCGCGCACCAGTCACCTAGCTGTGTTTGGAGATTTGTGTTTGTCCTTTGTCCCTCTTGTTCCCCTTCTTCAGGGGTTATTTTCGTCATTCTTGTCCAGCTCGATTGCACCTTTGCATTTAAACAGCATTATAATTCTAGCGTGTGAGTTGCTTTTTCTCTGCCTCCTTTTTCTGATTCAGGAATCAATAAAGAATTTGAATTTGAATTTGAATTTGATACGCGAACACACAGTCACGTCGGCGATAATTCCAGTCTTTTGTTCACAACATACAACTGCCATCGCGATGTTGCTGCTATGTTGCTGACACGCAGAAATACAGAACCACGTTGACTGCCGGTTGGCACTCGGCATTGGAAAACAGAATCGAACTCAGCACAGAAGGCACCCAGGCACCCGGCAGCAAAGCCTGCCTGTCTTGGACGCAGCTTCCGCGATTTCCATAACGTCGTTAACGTCGAAACATCCACTGTGGACAAATCGTTTTGCGTGGTCCGCATGGTTCCGCGTAGGCTCCGCAATCAGGAGATGGCCATCTTGGCCCAGTGTACGTAGCGCTGCTGGCACTGCTCCTGAACTTCGTTGTTTTTAGCGGCATCGGTTGCTCGTTTGATAAATTTAGTGGTAAAAACGTCGATGCAACCAAAATGTTCTGCACGTTTGGACTTGGAGACGGAATTACAGGCGGCCTTCGCAGCCGCTGAAGCTCAATAAAATCAACAAGATTTATTAAACAACGTGCGCGACGTGCTCGAAAAACCAAACCGAAAGAAGATGAGCAAACGCTTGTGTAGTGTTTCCGCTGCTACCTCACAGTTAGTCATCTAAAAATGCATGTGAAGATAGCTCACAGTGACATTGACCTTAGTTACGTTTGTGGATAATTCAGGTAGTGTCACAGCTCTGCTCCAGCACCAAGAAAATATCTGCTCTGTTATTAACAAAAAATTAAGATCAGTTTTTCTCTTTTTTTTTAAAGCGACTACTTTAATTTTTATGGTTCTCGAATATGTACCGTATTTTCCAGTGTATAGACAATTGCAACTACGGCGTCCCGACTGGTGACCCATGTAAGCAAGCACATGCAGCTTGCGCGTGAATATAGCTTTGGCAAGTTTGAAATTGAATGGGCTTAACTGCATGAGCAGAGACATGGCGGCGGCCAATGGCCATGCTTTTAATCGTCTATAAGTCGAGGCTTTTTCCCAAAAATTTTCGTCAGTAAGTTTAATACAAAGATGCGACTTGTACGAGTTTTTCTCCTTGAAGTATAAAACCTTAACCGTGCAAATTAGCCGCGAATGTTATATTTTTCTTTATATTCGTAGACGAGAATAAATGTTCAAACTGGCCTCCTCTTGTGCCAGTTATACCAGTTATAGGGATTTATAATAAGTGTGACTCGAAGAACCGGAACTGCGGTCCCTATCTTTGTTTCGAGCCAAAGGTCGTTGGGTAGATTGATAATTATTTCAGTGTCAGTAACACAATGTTTTCCTGACTTACAATGATGCACAGATAATACCAAAGAGCTGCGGAATGCCCGATCCCCAGACGCACCGCAACAGTGACCAGAAGAGTTTCGGGACTGGGGATCCCAATTGACGAGGGCCCCGATACATTTTGACACTGCTGCTGCTTCTGTGATTTTTCCGGGCCCTCCATAGCGTCTTGGTATTATGATTATTAAAAGCATCTCTTGTATATCCACATTTTGTCTCTTGGTGTGTGGATATGTGTGCGATGCCTCTCAATTTACATGGTTATGGCATGTGGTATACGTTATGTGTATACAATGCTTTATGCATTTTTTTTTCACAGATGAAGAGGTTGATTGATTTATCTTTCTAAACTTGGCAGAGAGAATAGTTGATGAATTGCTGCCTATTATAAAATTGCGAGACAAGCTGCAGAAGGTAATTGAATAGCTGAAGGTAGACCTAACTTCAAATTCGAATGAACCTAATTTTAAAATGAAGTTCCATTTGTTAAATTCAAAAATATTCCACATTGCTTGGCCTCTCAAATATTTCTTGTTTGTCAGAGAACCTCCAACTGGGTCTATGGAAGTTGAATGTATTCATAGCCACAAAGATATAGGCAGTGTTGTACGGAACGGCGTTTCTGTAACGCGTTCATTTTAGAAGGAACGAAGGAACGCCACTGTTCCATTTTGCACCGGTGAAACTGGAACGGGAACTCGTTACATTTTTACTGGAACGGAAAAACGGCGTTCCTTTTTTTTCGTTTAGCGGAGTAATTCTCATTTTATTTTTAGGAGGGAAATCCTAAAAGTATAAAACAATATCAAACAAATATCAGGATCTTATTAACTTTTCCGTTACTTATTTGAGGGTTTATTGTGTGTGGTCCTCACTTGGTAACAGTTGGGTGTAGGAGAACTAGTGAACATTGATTCTTTTTCAATGCCCGAGGCTGCAGTACAAAAAGCAAAACTTTTAGTCAAAGGAAAAGACACAAAAAAGGGACGTTTCAAACTCAGCTACTTTTTTGTTTTCATGAATCCTCATACAGGCAGAAATCCAAGGCCGACTACAGCCATGACTGAACTTCTACAAAAAAGACCTTCAGACATCGAACGCACCCTTGTACCCCGAATTATAGTCACTTAAAAGTTACATAAAAATTCACCTTTCTACCTTCTCTCCTTCACGAAGAAGGACTGGTAGTTTTCAAGACTGACCTTCCAAAAGCCCTACCCTCTTCTTCACTTGCTTGTCTTGCGGATAGCAAGATCGAGAAGCAACTGTTGGCAAGTTCGAAGAAGCGACTTTCTTAGATTGAAACGTGTGAGGTTGTTGTAAAACGAACGTGCAATGTGGGATAACAGTACATTTGGCTCGTCTTAGTTGCCCACCACAAACATGAATATGTTTAAAGTTGCGATTCTTAAAGGTGAATATAACAACAAATGAAACTCTGCTTCCGCTTGTTTTCTTCTTCTGGTACCCTTCCATCACGACATTCAAATCCGTATGTTGCCATTTCTGGCATATATAAAAAAATAAAAAAATCTTTGCTCGATCTAACTAAATATGGTAATCAGCAAAATTTAAATGTAACGTATATGTTAGTTTAACGGGGACGAGTTCCTTTTTTACGTATAGAACTTGTAAAGGGAACGCGTTTTGAAAATCAGGAGGAACGAGGAACAATCTTTCGTTCCTCTTTTGAGGGACGTACACAACACTGGATATAGGCTTCTCAAACTTCACCCACTGTTTACAAAGGTCCAGTGGAATGAGTAAACTGCTCTATTAACCTTGAGTAATGGGGCGCGAACATGATTGGTAACAGCCTTGGCAGACGACATTCTGACCAAAATGCAATGAGCAGCACTATTTGGTATCTTTTCAATGTTATTGCAACCTGTAGGCGATCACTTGAAACAGGAAATAATATAAAACATAGGGACGCACACACACAGACAGGACATAGGGACGAACACACACAGACAGGACATGAAAGAACTGTCCTGTCTGTGTGTGTCCGTCCCTATCTGTTTTATTCTTTAGTGCTTCAAGTCATCTGTGCCAACCTTCTCTGTGTTCTTGTTCGTGTAGGCGATCTTTGGTTATTATTTTAGAACACACAATCTTACAGAGCTAGATAATGTCATGTATGCCTTCCAAGCAGGCTACTCCTTCCTAGTCGACTCAACTGGACGCTCAGGTTGAGAATATGTTTTGCTTTTATTCTGATTTTGGTATAGCTTCTATCATAGCTTAGTGAAAGTATTGTAGCAGACTCGCTGTAGCTCTAGTCTCTCCCATTTAGGGGACTTACTTTGACAGACCCCATTTACTAAGTGAAAAAACAGAGGTAACTGAAAACATCTGTTGGAAGTTGAGCGAAACAATGCAAAATAAGATGGTGAGAAAGAGAGAGTGGAAGGAAGAACTCCCCCCAGTTATTTCATCTAAAATATCAAATGGACTTAGGTACATTTTCTTTGCAACCTGACTTTGATATAACGAGAACATATAAAACTCACCTGGAAGAAACGGTGGGGCTGTTTTCAAATAGAGATTCTGAGCTAAATGTAGTTTGGAAAATATGTAATTGCCCTTTCAAGGTATATATATATATATCAGATACTGTTATGGTATATTTGGTCTACTGCCATATGTGGAGACAAACAATGTATTTACTTACAATGGACGAGCTTCTTCATCTCTACGAAATAGTGAGCATATAAATTATCTATTTAGCACTAGCGTCCAAGATTTCAATTACAATTTCTTACATCACATAAAACACAATTCACAGGATTTATTATTGCACACAACTTCGTTCTTCGAATTTTATTAGATCTGTTTGGTGTTGTATATTTTAGGTTCCACATCAGAAAAGGAGATGATGAATTTGTCATTGCAGTTCATAGAAGGCCATGGCTGTTGACTGCTCCATGGCTGCGCTAAATGTGGAACATCTGCTTTGCAAAAAGATGAAACGTCGCGGGCGAGGAGGGTATTCATCGCTGGAAAAACCACTACTGAAGATGCTAAGCTAGACCTGGGTTCTGCAATCCGAAACTGGTAATTTCAAGATCTTTTACCTCTAATTCTTGAAAACAATATATTTATTATTGCACAGAACAGTTGAAATATAGCCCAAATATTTTTATTGTTTCAAGTTCCTGTATGACTGGTCTCAGTGGACGTGCAACCCTACACTGCACAGAAGAAAAGGGGAAGTGGGCTTAGAAGTGAGTCAACCGCTGGCCTCCCTATTTTCCTGCTTCCACACCTGGGTGTTGAAGCAGGAACACGAAAGCAATCAGCAGTTTCTCAAGCGGTTATTTATATTCTCCTGTGAGGTGTAGTTGGAGGGTGGTCACAAAACAAAGCCATGCTTGGTAAAGTGTCACATTTTAAATTAAACGTAAAAAAATACAAGCACTATTTTTTCGAAGCCGAAATCGCCAATGTTTCAAAGCGCGTCATAATATTATTTTAAGGGGTTTATAAGGAGTTGTACATCACTAAGGTCTTCGAAGCTAGAACTTATTGATCTGTTCACTTTGAAAGTGTTTAGTTTGTTTACATATATAGTTTAATTACATTACTGGTAACTCTAAGCAAAATAAATGGCTTTGTTTTGATAATCAGAACATGAATAATTTACCTTGCAGCTGCAGCAAGCGCACAGTCTAATTAAAGAGACCAGTTGCATTTTTATTGGAGCAAGAAAAACAACAGGTGACATGCCTAAACCGATAGCGAAGAATCACCCTTTGTCTGTGTGCATCCAACAGCTGAAGGGATTCGGAGAAACTTGCACAGAGTGACAAGTCGCAAGGTTCGATATTCTTTGTGCTTAAAACAAGTCAGGTGCAGAAATGTATTTAGCATTTTTGTACTCTATTTAATATTTTAGCAAGTTATAGTTGGGTGTTCAGATTGAACAAAGTTTATGTTGTTTAACAACATTACATCGTTTTGCACCGGATAATCATACTTGAAAGAATGAGATGAAAGCCTTATTTTGAGCTCGACAATTTAAGATTTGATCAAGAACCTATGATGAGTTCTTTTCTAATTATTTAACAAGAAAGGTTTGCAAAGCAGATACTTGTCATTTTTACCCCGGGAAAAGTTTCTAGTAAGCATCAGAATGCCAGCCCAAGTTTTGATAATAGTTTGTCTATTTAGGGCCTGTGAAAGTGCCTTGAGAAAGCGAAGCCATTCGAGTATATAATAAACTTTGGTTTGTGTGCGCACTGAATCGACAAAACATAGATGTGCATGCTAGAGCAATTTTTTGTTTTGTGTTTTTGTATTGTGCTTATTACATTCCTAATTCACGAGGGTTGTAGAGCGGCATTTACAACAACTTCAACAACCTGGTTGAAACTTTTTACTTCTTAGTTCGCTTTGTTCACATTCATTTTGAGCCACAATGTTTATAATTTTAGAATTTAAAGGAGCGACTGAAGTTGTGATTTTTATTTTGTTTTTCTTGCAGAGTTCAAGTCAACATGCTGTTTCGTTTTCCCTCTGTCCAACAAGTAATACTCAATATTTTCATTGTGGACACGGGAAGCCAGAGCTTTCAGAATTTGTTTCTCATCAGCATCGCAGTTGGATTCACATTGCCTAGAGCTGTGTCAGCCAACAACTTTCATCCACAAAACCAAACAAGGAAATATATCTGCTTTCTTAGCAGTGATAATTGTGGTTATAGGATGAATAGTCTATTTGGTGTTATTAAACTTTTACTGCTGCGGAAATACACTAAACCATATGTTTAGTCCCAACTGGAAACCTTTTGAATAATGGCACCATAGCTGTGGTTAATGGTCACTAAAACAATGTATTTCATTTTCAACTGTTTTCTAGTTTTGTATTTATCATTCAGGTACTTGTAGTGAAAAAGAAAGTTGTTTTTCTTCTAGGATCTACCTTTACCCCAACCAACTGTTTTCTTGTGTAGGCCTACCACTGCAGGACGGAACATTATTGACCCTCCTTTATTCAAAATTCTTATGGACGGATCAGTGCTGGCGAAATATATTCGACTGGTCTAAGGTGCTGCTAGCTGTCGTTTGTCCGACTACTATGCGATGGAAATCGCATTCTGCCATGATGCAGAAAAGACATTGCTCTTAATGGATGAAAATTTTTTTTAAAGTCTATTGATCTGCCCGTGAAGCTGCTTTACGCGCTTAACGTTTATGTCAGCTATTTTGTGTATTTGGAGGGGTCTCGCGGTGGTCATCTTGAAAGTCCTCCTTTTTATCTTTGTTTTTTAATATATAAAGATACGAACAAGTGGCTGTTTGCTAATAACGTTTTGTTGCTGTGAGCACTCTATAAAACGGTTACATTTTAGCGATGTTTCTTGAATAGACAATTCAATATTTAATTGATGCCACGCAGTGACATCAAAGAATAGGGAGCAATTGTACCTGACCCCCCCCCCCTACCCCAGCATTTCAATGATTTCTATCAAACCACTCGGGAGAATCGGAGGGAAATCCCCTACTTCCCGAATACTTACGAGGCTTCAGTTGAAGATATGTGACAATTTTTACTCTTAATAGCCTTCAACTTTTTTCGGAACTAGCATCTGATGTGTTAAGACTATCATAGTGTGTCTGGAATGCTAGCAAAGAAAGATATTAGCCTAGTAAAGCCACGTATGCAAATTTGGTTTTCAGCAACTTGTAAAATATAAATATCAAGCCAAAGCCTTACAAGGTGGCCTTGCATTTTTCTGAATATTTCAACCTCAGTGCTCAAAAGATTTTTTCCTTTGTCATGAACATTTTTTGTTGACGTTACACTTTTAGAGACTCTACACATGTGATGCAGACTTTAAAAGCCCTTGGTGTTGCAAGGAAATAGGTCAAAGTTGCATAAAAAAATGTCGACAATTTCGAGTCTTTAAAGTGTGTCATTTCAGAAAACCAGAATGTTTAAATTTTAGGCAAATAAACATTTTAGTTGTGTACCCAGTTTTATTCTAATAATAGCCAATAAACGTCAAAATACTTCTCGGCTGCTGCATCTTCTCAGTAGATTTCACCTATGCCCAGTGACAAGTTGGTGATTATAGGGCACCTCTTGTTTTCCTTACAAATATTGCCCTATGCCTCTATAGTTAATTTAGACACACGCAGCAATTATAAATGTGGTCCTAAAGCGCCATCGAAACCAGCACTTTTTAATATAGGTAGAGAACCAGAAGGGAAGGCCTTTTTTCCAAACCTGTTTTTGACCGTATTTGAGATATTAAAAAGATAAGGTTTCTTATTGGCTTTTTGAAGCGTGAAATCATGAAGGACAATCCTCAGGAAGGGCCCTCTGTGAAAACGTTATTTTTAAGCTATTTTTTCTAATAACTAAATCTTATTAGATTCCCTTATTACAGACAACATAAAAAGGGATAACCTACTACAACACGCTTCTAATTCAGACGTGCGATAGACAAATAAATGACTTTAGGAAAAAATATATTAAAAAAACTCCGCAAAGGTTCTTCACAAATACCAGTTTTTTTCTGAAAACATCTTAAATCCCTAAAAGGGTTCTTTATGGTGGATTGATTCATCGAAAAATAAGCTGGTAAGAGCTTCTCGAAGGAACTTGATGAATAAACGTTTAATAAAAAAGTGCTTAAAATAAATCTTGAATGGTTGTCCATAAATAACTGTTTTATCAAAAATAGCTGAAAACAACTTTTTAAAGGTTTTCCATAAACAACTTTCGCACAAGAAAATGAGTGCAAAAGCACCTGTTATAGGTTTTTCACGAAGTTCGTTTTAGGGGTGATTAAAATAACTTTTTAGGGTGCAGATTATGGACAAGCAGAAGAACGCCTAAAAGTTATATTACGAACAGATTTTTTTTTTAGAGTGCAGTCTGTGCCTGCTTTTCTCTACAACAGGGCACTGCTGGGGCGTGGAACCGATCACCTCGATTGCGTATTGAATAGGCACAGGGATTGAGAGTTCGCAAAAGGCTAACACAGGCTCGATGCATTACCAGTGTTCGTGAGCTGAGAAGGGGCAGTAGCCATTACTGAAGCAAGGAAATTATACGCTTATCCTTTCCTTGACCCGAATCCTCCCCTAGCTCTGCCAGTGAATGTGACCTCGATTTCTGCTTGCTTAGACGTGCGCCCTTGATAGAGAGGAGAAAACCGAGAAAGTTGTGATGACGTCCTGTACCCTTCGAAGAAACCGTTGACAGTCCGTCGAGTCCACGGCACAAGGTAAAGGAGGAAGAGAACGCGTGAGAAGACGTCGAATGGAAAAAAGCACTTCGACGAGGAGGACGCCGATAATTGTTCATTTTTGCGCGCGTATTTGGGTATTCACCTAGCTGAGTGCGTTGCACAGGAGAAACGTTCACTCTTGTCGAACTTCCATGGAGTGGACGATGCCTTTCTTGGTCATCTCTTACCTTCTGAAGTGGTGTCTTCCAGCTTTCGCCTTCGGAACGTTTCTGCTCTACGTTACTTCTTTTATTTCCGGTCGGCGCCGAAGGTCTGCCGAGCTGCACCGAAAGGTACGTCGGCTCGTCTAAGTAATGTCAAATTTGTTAGAAGTGACGAGATTTGAAATCAATTCTAGGTTCTATATGACGTGTGTTTCACGATAGTTGTTTCTTTTACCATAACGTTCTCCTTGGGCTTAGCCTCGAAACGTCCAGACCGCTAACAATATTTTGTAATCACCCTCTGACCTGATCGTTTATCATGGTGTGGAAATGCAACAACACAGTAACGTTTGTTAAGTTAGGTGTAATTTGCGGGCTTCTGTATCCGCAGAAAGGAGTTTATTTATTCATCACAACTAGTCGTATTTTCAAATATAAAAATTTGAAATGATGGCTCAACGATTCGAAATGTTAGAAGACACTAATTCTGCTTTTGATATCAAGATTTCATAATCAACGATGCAATTTTCAATGCCGTATGTGCGACTTTATTTGTGTCGACAAACTTAATATCGAACTCAACAAAGGCCGCTTTAATATTTGTACTTAATTTTCTTGTAGAGAGAAAGTGGGTGCTTGTGGTTGTTTGCGGTGCACTGCGTGATCGCACAATCAGAAACGTTCCATGCAACTTCGGGATGATCGAGGACTGATTTATATGCACTAGAAGTGCGAAAAGAGGAACTTAACGTAATCTATTATGGTTGCTTCGAATCAAGACAGATATGTTTAGGAAGCGAGGGTGGCAAATATACTCGCGTTTACTTTGGACCTTTTCAAACGGGCAAACATCTTGTATCGAAGGAAAATGTTATGATCAATTGTTTAATTCACTGTTCTTATTCCCATTTACGGTAGCCCTAATTTATGAAGGTACGTAACCATTGCTGATTTGAAGGAAGCCGGTACTAAAATTTGTATCAGTTTTTTATGCGATGCATTTTTTATGGTATCCCAACTCACGATGCAAACTCAATCACGAATTAAGCATTTTGTTTGTGCTAGAATCCTTGCTATTGTGATCAGTGAATTTTCTCTTTAAATTCGCTTTTTACCAATCAAATATATATTCTGTCAATATAGTTAAGACTTGAGATTATAATGCTCTTTGAATATAACTTAGGTTCTAAGGTAAGTAGCACGAACAAGACAACTCCCAAACCTTAAAGGGTACCTTTTGTAATATATCGGAGCAATCAAAACGAGCAAAATAAATAAAAATTGTTTTTAAATACTTAATGTTAGTGTTATTTTTGTAAACAAACGAGAAAAGCCGCGATGAGTTTACAAAGTTTTTATAATATGCAAAACAACTGGTTTGTGTTATTATACCGTGTGATATATTTTTAATTAGAACAAATTTATTACAAACAATCCGTAAAAGATGCACTAATAAGGTTTGTTCAGGTGAGTTATACGGCCAGGGGAACATTATTTGGGTGGCTAATTCTTGCGATAAGTGGTCTAATTAATTTAAATTCGTTAATTATTTTTATTTAAAGAAAATAGACTTATGGTTCCAAATAGAAACTTACTGAGCGTTATCGAAAACCACTAAATCAACTCTTTCAGAACGACCTGAATCTCGTGGGAAACTCGAAGGTGCACCACAGTTGCCACTCGTGCAGCAGGCGCAAAAGTAGCAGTGGCGGAATGCGATGATAATGTAATCATCCGCGTTCTGCCACTGCTTGCTTTGCACCTGCTGCACGTGTGGTTATTTTAGTGCGCAGCCAAGTTTCCCATGAAGTTCAAGTCGTTCTAAAAGTAGTTGATTTAGTGGCTTTCGATGACGCTCAGTAAGTTTCTAATAGGAACCATGTGTCTATTTTCACTAATTAAAAGTTAATTAACGCTTTTTATTAAATTAGCCGTCTTATCGGAAGGATTAGCCACCAACATGATGTTCCCCTGGCCTTATAACTTACCTGCACAATTTGCACAAGTGTAACTTTCACGGATTTATTGTAATACATCTGTTCTAATCAACAAAAATCACCCGGTATATTCACAGCTGCGTCAAGGAGTAACAAGGTAGCTTGAAACTGTATTATGTAATTGCAGGTGGATTACTTACAGCAATTTCAATTTCCCACCAAAAATATTCAAACGTATCGCCTCTAATGATGGAAATAATTTCGAGTTCAATCAGAAGTAAGAAGGTATGGAATCATCTCGAATTGATCTCCCTTGAAACAAACGTGTATTTCAGGCAAACTTACCCGAGAACGAATCTAATGAACAAAATGTAAGGGCGCAAACGAGCTGGTGTACATTGCACATGGTTGAAAAAAACCCGAGACTGCGGGTAAACGACACAACACTAAAAAGTCTCTAGGAGACTTTTTAGTGTTGTGTCGTTTACCCGCAGTCTCGGGGTTTTTCAAACATGAACGAATCTAACGTTGACACGTCAAAATTAGACACAATTTTCAATAGTTGTGCAAATTTACGCAGCTCCAGCCGTCACGGAAAAGGTATCCAACACGCGACCTCCCTCCAGTTTTTCCCAATGGCTGGATCCCCGTGCTCGAATCTTCAGATCTCAGACTGGAAGAAGTCAAGCAAATTGACCTCCTTGGTAAGCTCTGCCTCTCTTTTGCTTGTATGCTAGTTAAGGTAAAATGATTTTTTCAACAGCACTCAAAAAACACATAAAAGAATACTGTTTCGTTATGAGCTTGGAACATAAGTTATTTAAGAGTCTTAAGGAACTTGGCCAGGAGCGTACCTCAGAAGCATCTTGATCCTATTGTAATTCAATGCGAGTACATCGTTCCCTTTGGACGTAATACTTAGGCCCTTCTCGTAAATCATCATCAGGCTAAGGAAGTTTTGCCATAAATCATTTATGCCCTTATATGAGGTTCATTGTAGTTACTTGCACGATAAAATAAATAAGTTATATCAGTCGTCGTATATATATCTTTGTTTGATGTGAACAATGAAATTTAAAAACACACATGCACGTTCTGCTATCGGCGATTTAAGTTACTTTGAGGACCGTCTACTAATGATTTTTTAGCAGACAAACCGGAAGACCTTTTTTTCATTTCGTCGATTGAAAACAAATGGGTTCGACATATAGACCACTACTTAGGTCTCGTAATCTCTCAATTACCCTAGTGGTTAATTTATCCCAGGAGAATTAAAACTTTGGCACATTTCTGGGTTCGAGCCAAACCTTTAATTGAACCGTTAGGAGCTGAAAATTTATTTTTTAATGCAAATACAACTAACCAATGAAATAACCTTCAATCGTTGATATTACTTGGGCCTAAGCCGAAACCAATTCTAAGAACTTTTCAAAACAGAGTACAGTGAAGAGTTTAATAACTTATGTTTGAATTATTGGAAGCAAGATTTTCTTCAGGTAAAACTCTTATAATATCGATTAATAAGAGAGTCACAATATCAGAAAAGTAAAAGTGATAACATCAGGACTTCATGTTATTTGATTGGAGGTTTGTACAGGTTAGCAAACAAAGAATACACGCATGCAATTCCTGATATACGAAGAATTAATGCATCTGCACTTTGAAAATACCTGAAATATTTCTTATGTAATATGTATTTTTATCGTTGCTTTCCTTATCTGGATAAACGTTTTCCCTCAGAACTCAGATTTACTTCTCACGCCTACAGGGCCGCTCATCACCGAGCACAGAAAGGAAGAGTGAACAGAGAACTAGAATAAGCTCGGTAGGCTGCGTGTGGAGGGAAAGAGCCGCTAAACGTAACGGCGCTAAACACAAAAGTGCAACGGTTGATTTGGGTCGTAAGGCGAAAGGGAAACGATACCAATTGGCGCGGAGAGAGAACAAGACGCCGAACGGACTCGTCGTCGCCGGCTAGCATTAGCAGAAAAGTCCCTGACCCTTCACCAGAGCGGCCTTTCCGTGACACGCCACGTAAGTAGTCTTGCGTGCAAAGCAGCAGCTTATGGCTATGGTGGTATCTGGAAGCTGTCTGTAGATGCTGCGTTTCTATCGTGTCTCGTTGTTTTCTTCTCGTTTGGGCCGTCATTTGTGGCAATCGAAGAGTAGCAAAGCGTGCACTCCGTTTCACTCCTTCGACCGAAGACGGCGCTACAATATGACGCAGTCAATCAAGCGCTTGCTTAGCGTGAGGCCTTGTCAGAGCACTCGTCGTCTTTTTGGCTTTGATATCGCCAGTTAAATCATTCGCGCACAGTCGACACGCGGTGATTCTGCGTTCTTTTTCGTGCGCGTTTCGTTTTCCAGGCTCTAGCAACGCAAAGGCACAAAGACTACGAGCGCCTTGACGATGCACATTTATCGCTGCTTGATTGGCTCCGTCAAATCGCAGTGTCGTCTGCAGACGGATTTTTAGAGTGAAGACTGAGTGTGCACCAACACGGGCTGCTGTGACGTCACGGTACAGTGGTGGCGCTGTTGTCGCTACTGCGCCTGCGCAGAAAGTTTCTTTCACGCAAATCTAGTTACTGCGCAAGTGCAGTGCCCACACCTGTTGTGGGGAAACGGTGACTTGTTTTGTAAACGTTGTGTGCCGGTCTATAGATACGACGGGCGCCGCCCAGTTGAAGTAGACGCTCCGCCGCAGAGACGCGCACGTTGTCTTCCGTGATGCTTTTCCTGCGCCTGGCGCGAGAGAACCCCTGAAGTGTTATGCGACTAAGGCTAGAGAAAGTTCTCCCGCCTGGGAGCGACGAGCAGCTTCGAGTTGAACTTGCATTCCTTAGACCTTCGTAGAGTGTGGCTCGTTTACGAGGTTCTTAGAGGACTTCAGTTTGTTGACAGTGATTTGGAAGCGAAAGCTGTGAACTTGCCTTCTCCATTTACGAGGTATGAAAATACTGTCCCAGGCACATATTCTCTCGCGTTACACGCAAACATGTACTCATTACCCCCCCCCCCCAAAAAAAAAGTAACTAAATACTATTATTTGTTACTCGATCAAAAATCATCTGAGTACATTACTCGTTACCGATTTTCAGAATGGGCACGTTACTTTACCTCAAAAGTAGCGAGTTACATTTCTGGTTACTTTCGCGACCAAATACACAGCTACTTTTGTTTCGCGGCTTATTGTTTTCTTTTCAGTAGTCGTTGCACTTAAGAAGTAGCTACCTCTCGAAGTTTTTATCAGTTCTGATTCCCCGCTTCCTTGATAATACATCTCCGGCGATGCTGAAGAGCCGTTCTACTGACGCGCTCGAAGGAACGGCAGTGTTGTGCTTGAGGAAGAGATGGTGAATCTGGGATTCCCCTTTCTCTTTTGTTCTCTCTGTTTCTAAAGTTCGAAGTTGACAAGGAGTTCTGTGCCTTCCCGTGTTGTCAACCTCCCGGTTTACATTCGCGTCTGCACGCGACTCTAGAAGGTTTAACTAATGAACCTTCTTGGATTCGCCTGGTGAAGGACATTCCCAGCTGTAGAGTTCGATTGACGTGTTCAGCGATAAACGTTGCAATACTGTCATTCTGTATAGATGTTTTTTTGTTTCGGGTTGCTCATCTGCAGTTTTCGCAACAAACGCATACTTAGGTGAGAACAAAAAACGAGGCTGTTTAAACAGTGTTGTACAAGTTACTTCTCAAAACCCAGACTTCCTAACGGAACGTAATCCGTTACTTTTTCAAGTAATTTTAGTGATAGCCACGTTACTTTTTTAGAAGTAATTTGTAATGTAATTTTGTTAAACAATATTGGTAAAGCATTACTTTAATTACTCGTTACTTTTTAACAATATGAGCATAGTACAGTAACTGGAGCAATGCCAGCAGAACACTCAGCAGCATAAAGAGAGCAAGGTCAACCAAATAGAAAACAACAGGAAGGGGAGAATAGACGAGAATAAAACACGATTTTTTGTATCATCGGTCATAAGAACCACTAGAAAAACGGGCAAGGCATGTACAAATATACGAAAGACAAAGATCAAGTAAGACAACGCCGAGTAGGCTCTCCGTCGCCTTCCATCGTGTTTTTCGTTTTCTCCCGAGCAGGAGAAAGCTCTTCGTGTTTATAATTGTTTTTGTCTTTTACACCGTTTCACCCCTTCCAACTTCTTCGATGCCTCCCGCCCCCTGCACAGACGTCAAACGCGGGTCCGTACCCCCTCGATTCGCGGGTTCACAGCTCACGTCACAGACGATGTAGCCTCGCACAAGAGATCGAATTATCTTTGTCTTTGATGTGCGCTACTGTATTCTAGCACACTCTTCAGGCGCGGCTGAAAAGCGTCCGGCGCGAGACTAAGAGCATCGTCTTCGAGGGTACGGACGATACTTCTTTTGGTGTACTTGTCTGGGCATGGTGGTTGAGTCCACTCCTCACTTTACAGTCAACTGTCAACATAAAAGGGGGGGGGGGTTAGGCCATCTAAGGAGTGCTGACAGAACGAGAGAGAGAGAGAGAACGCGTGAAAGGGGTATGATCTTTCTATTGTTTTGTGAGACCAATGGCCACCGCTTCTTTCGCTCTCTATGCCCGCCCCTCCCCTGGCCTCCACGAACATTGGTTTGAAAGTGAGAACCGATTAACGATCGGTTCTCACTTTCAGTGACCGCCACTTTTTGACTGACGGGTCAAGTTTTCGGTCATAGAATGTCCATCGCCTCCATGGCCAACCTCTTAATGAGATGTTTAAAAGTCAGGGCATTAAGGAGAACGGAAACCTAGAGTTTCAGTGCATACTTTGCTTGCTAAAAAACACACACATTGTCATCAGCAAGAACAACAAACTCTAATTTACGGCAACACATCAAAATAAGCTGGAACACCTCCATTCTGCATTGGCTATTACACATTGTAACGTTCGAACCAAGTTTTTTGTTTTTTTTTTCATGTGAATAACAGGCGAAACACCCGAATCCAAAAAGAGCTTTAGTAGATCGCTTCTTTAGCTCCGAATCTCGTAGCGGAGGTAGACGCTGCTACTCAGCATGTGCACCGCTAGCTTTGTCTGCACAATTCCAGGGATCATTTCCGGAGGCCGTAAGCTAGTGGGATGGCGGGTGTGGTTGCAGCTTTCGGTGCCTTCTCAGCTTACAGGTGAACGGAGTGCACCTACACTCTTTCTCTTAAATACAATATTTTATTTTTACAGGGACTACCATAATACGGGCGTATGGAAAATGAAAAGTAGTGTTGCCCGAACATTTTTGAAAAATATCAAAATTGTTTCTATAGTTTTCTTGATCTGTGTACAGAAAAAGTAACGTGGAAGAAATTTGTAACGTAACGAGTAAAGTAATCCGTTACTTTTCAGCGAAAGTAATTTGTAACGGTAATCCGTTACATTTGAGGCTCGGTGATTTGTAAATGTAATCCATTACATTTTTCAAGTAACAGGCACAGGCCTTCTCAAAACTAACAAGATACCATTACTCCTTACTTGGCCTTAAAAGTAACTAAGTACGTTTCTAAACGTACTTAGTGTTTTTAGAAAGTGTAGAGTGTTTTATTGTAAGTAACTAAGTACGTTTAAAAACATACTTAGTTACTTTCTAATAAAACAGTAACTAAATACGCCACTCTTTACAGAAAAAAATTAACGACGTTTGCAATAAACACTCTGTAACGTCAATTAGAGTGCAGCTCTTGAGGAGGAAGAGGGAATGGTATGGAGAGGAGGATATGCCCCTCCTCCTCCCTCCTCCTCCTCCCCTCCCCCTCTTCTTTCGTGACGTCACCGTGACCCTAGTGACCCTGTGACGTCACTCGTGGAGTCCTTGTGAGAGGTCGTAACCTTCACTGTGAAGGTCATGACGTTCACAGTGAAGGCCGTGAACTTCATGAGTGACCTTCGAGACGTCACTCATGACGTCACTCGTTACCCTAGTGACGTCAATATGGGAAACATCCCATAATGCAACGCGTGGTTAAGAGTGACGTTACTCATGCCCCTAGTGACGCCACTCGTGACCCTAGTGACGTTACTCGTGACCCTCGTGACGCCACACGTGTGACGTCATTATGAGAAACGTTCCATAATGCAACTGCGGTTACGCCGATGGCAACGCCGACGCCGCTCAAGCAGGGAACGGGCGCCTAAAAGCTGCGCTCTAAAAAGTAACATGGTAGAAGTTACTCGTCACTAGTAACGCGTTACGTACATGTCTCGTTACGCGTAATCTCTTTGTTTATTTGTGGCGTCATACAGTCATAGTAGGCTCTCATCTTTCAGCATCTCTTTGCGCGTTACGAAGGTGTGGTGTCAGTGACGAATCCTGTGAAAGTTAAGAACCGTTCACTCACTTGCGACTTCTTAGGACCAAGTGCCTTGAAACCTCTTAAAACCTTTTACGTTGAGAGAACACGCTGTCGCCACCTATCGGTTAGCAGTGGAATATTTGTCAGTCTCGTATATTGTCTATTTCTTCCGCGCCCCGTCCTTTCTTGCTTGGCTCGAAATACTTTTGTCAATGTTATAAACGACTATTTCTTGTTAGTAGTACGCACATTTGACCTCGCAAATACAGCGAAATCTGCGCTCTAGTGAAATGCAGTTCCAGGGTCACCGCAAAGATTTCGCCAGCCTGCCGGTCAGTTTTCTAGTTGTAATAGACTTTCTAAAAGTTTTAAGGCACCCGTTCCTAGAGAGTCCCAATTGTGTGAACGGGCCGTTAGTTTCCCTGCTCGTCCGGTTACGCGACGGTTGTCCCTTTCAGCCCTCATCCTGATACTGTGTTTACGTAAACTCATTAGCACTTTCTCATCTCTCATATCATCGCTGGCTCTCCCCTGTAATCTTAGCGCTATTTATGATCAGCTGGTGCTTGACATATCGTGCAATATCTTGTGTTTTGAGATTTGCCGCATGGCAGCGTTGTACATAAATGGTTCAAGTGCGTGTTTAGAGTGCGCAGTTCTCGCGCTCGTTCGTTCAGTCCAGCTGTAAGCAAGTCTTTGATAGGCTATGAGTCGAAAATACGTTGTCGCAAAAATATTCTTGAGAAATGGAAGGGAATAATGATGTACTACTGCGCAGACTTCTACGCAACGCGTGTCAAGTAAAGTATTCCATGTAGTTAATAACTCTATTTTAGTCTCGAAGTGACTGCGGTATGAAAGGGCCTGCCACCTACTGAGCAGCACGCCTACCGGCTGGTGGTAGACGACGAGATTAAAGATTCTTATACGTGGCACTCTGGCCTGCGGTAGCATCTCGTTCTTTCTCCGCCAACCTAACATGGTGTCAGAAGTGGGATCACGGCCGGAAATCAAGAACCGCTACCAGCACTGACTTCCGAGGCACCCAAGGAAGCGATCCTGCGCTGGAAGAAATGGCAACCACCGCAGCGGGCACATCGTTCGTGATACAGCCGCCGGAGCCATTTTCTTTCTCGTCTCCGAACGAATGGCCGAAATGGAAGAAGCGCTTCCAACGCTTCCACACTGCTTCGGGACTCAGCACAAAGCCTGAAGAACACCAAATCGACGCTCTCCTTTACATTATGGGGGACCAAGCCGAGGACATCTTCAGCACGTTCCAGCTGACCGAAGCAGAAGCCAAGAAGTTCGATACCATCATGGGCCACTTCGACGCGTATTTCATACCGCGAAGAAACGTCATCTTTGAGCGAGCTCGATTCAACTCCCGGGTCCAACAAGAAGGCGAGTCCATCGAAGAGTTTGCCACGTCACTGCACGCCTTGTCCAAGTACTGCGACTACGGCCCAATGCAAGACCAGTTCGTACGAGATCGGCTAGTCGTTGGCATCCGGGACAAAAAGCTCTCCGCAAAACTCCAGCTCGACGCCGACTTAACACTTCAAAAGGCTCTAGAGTCAGCGAGGCAAGTTGAAAACGTCCGTCAGCAGCAAGTCGAGCTGAACCAAGACATCAAAGCCGGCAGCAGCGTCAACAAGCTTGACACAAGGAGAACTTCAACTAGCCGCTTCTCTGGGTCTAGCGCCAAATCACCAGGCAGACTAGAACACAAAGAGTCTGGTTCGTCCAAGACGAACAGCCAGGAATGTCCTTGGTGTGGACGAGCCCGCCATCCCAGAAAGTCCTGTCCAGCTCGACACGAGACTTGTAAGAGTTGCCTTAAGAAAGGTCATTTCTCCGGAGTCTGCCTTTCCAAGAAAGTCCGCTTCGTTGGACCATCTCAAGACGATGATGACGAGGTTGGCTTTATTGGAGGAGTGGCACATCCTCAAGCTGACAAGTGGGAAGTGACGGTGACGCTTCAAGGGGAAACCGTAAAGTTTAAATTGGACACGGGCGCCGACGAAACGGTCATCTCGCCCTCCATCTTCCGGAAGCTCTCCCCACGACCGCGCCTGGTAGCACCACCTCGTCAGCTTCACGGACCGGACGGAACCCTTTTGGCAACACAGGGGACAGCTCGCCTCAACATCACGTACAGAGACCGCACTTCAGTGCAAGACGTTTACATCTTGGAAGACCTCCGTACGCCATTACTAGGAAAGCCTGCTATACAAGCTTTGCAATTGGTATCGGTGGTCAACGAGATCAGCCCAAGCTCCCACATTCTTGACGGATCTAAAGTCGACGCAAGAACAGAGTTCCCTGCGCTCTTCAAAGGGCTCGGCAAGCTCCCTGAAGCATACCACGTGCAACTCCAAGACGGCGCCATACCGTTCGCACTAAGTTCTCCACGGCGAGTGCCGATCCCGCTCTACGAAAAGACGAAAGAAGAGCTTCGAAGAATGGAGAGAATGGGAGTAATATCACCCGTCGAAGAGCCAACTCCCTGGTGTGCACCGATGGTAGTTGTTCCAAAGCCAAGCGGTGCAGTGAGAATATGCGTCGATTTCACAGAACTCAATCGCTACGTACTCAGAGAATGGCACCCTATACCGTCAGTCGAACACACCTTAGGACTCCTTCAGAATGCAAGGTACTTCTCAAAACTCGATGCAACCTCCGGCTTTTGGCAAATTCCACTAAGCGGAGACAGCAAGCAGCTCACGACTTTCATTTCACCGTTTGGACGGTTTTGCTTCAACCGGCTCCATTTCTGAATTTCTTCAGCTCCGGAGCACTTCCAGAAACAGCTCTCGAGCATCCTACAGGGAGCAAGTGGTGTCGTATGCCATATGGATGACATTCTCATCTGGGGCTCCACTCCCGCAGAGCATAACACCAGACTCCGCACCGTTTTGCAGCGACTCTGCAACGCAGGTCTGACGCTCAACGAGGACAAATGCTCCTTCAACGTCCAAGAGTTAACATTCCTGGGTCACAAAATCAACGAGCATGGCATCCGTCCAGACGATACCAAGGTTGAAGCCGTCAAGGCCATGGACCCGCCTACCTCTACGCACAGAGCTGCAGAGTGTGCTGGGAATGGCAACATACCTGGCTAGATTCGTTCCAAACCTAGCAACCGTCCTTCAACCACTCAGCTCTATGCTTAGCACTAAGCAAGGGTTTGTTTGGGGATCCGCTCAACAAGACGCGTTTGACAAGTGGAAGGCGATTTTATCGTCACATCCAGTCCTTGGAGTCTACGACCCTAGAAAAGAGACTCTAGTGACGGCCGATGCGTCTTCTTACGGAGTCGGCGCCGTATTGAGACAAAAGCAAGAGGGAAACAAATATAAAGTCATCGCGTACGCTTCCAGACTGCTGAGAGACACCTAAAAAAGGTACGCTCAAATCGAAAAGAGAGGGTCTAGCGCTCGTCTGGGCGTGTGAGAAGTTCAGCGATTACCTAGTCGGCAAGTTTTTCATCCTCGAGACCGACCACAAGCCTCTGGTGCCGCTTTTCTCAAGCAAGGCTCTAGACGATCTCACGCCGAGACTGCAGCGTTTGCGCATGCGTATGATGAGGTACAACTACAACATCACATACGTACCAGGAAAAGAACTTCTCGCCGCAGACCAGGGTTGAACAATATCACGATACAAATGTATCGCAATAGTATTTCAGAAATACATTTCGTACCTGTATTTCTGTATCGCGATACATTTTTTTCACCAGTATCTGTATTCCTGTATCGAAATACACTTTGGACGTTTCTTTGTATCGCGATACAACCAGGGTGAAATGTATTTCGTTACATTTCTTGAAAAATACTCTACCCCCCCCCAAAAAAAAAAAAGAAAAAAGAATACAAATCCGAACGCAATTTTTTTGTTTTTGTTTTTTACTTCTAAGGGCGCCAGGGTGAAGGAGATGCTGGGGCATTGTTACCATGCTGACCAAGGTTCCTTCCGATCCTCCAAACTATTTTTCTATGCGTCCTCTTCTCACTTTTGAGAAGTGTTGCGTAGTCGGGGACTCGAACCAGGTGGCGTGCCAGGAGTGGAGTCAGAGCATCTTGTGCCGCAGGTCCCTAGGTAGGGATTTCTTGAGCTTGTTTGCTGGCATCCAAAGCCCGCTGCTAACCGTCTCGCTTGCCTTAGCGTACACAGTACACCCAGCCGGCAAAGCTGAGTCACAGTCCGTTGCAGCACGAGCCTGGCGGTGGTTGACTTGAAATAGTAGGATGACTCACGCAGTGAAGTTCAACACATATTCGAATGCGTCTGCGGCTGCGGCTGTGCCCGTAATATTGCACGGCTCAAGGGTACGTCATTAGCCGACATGAAAGTGACCCGCTGCTCTGGTGATCCGAAACCCATGAAGGAGGTCAGACGTGGCCTCGCTGTGCCGACCCAGACTTCGTACACCTGCGACTCGTCTCGAGCGCGCTGTTTCTCGGAGAGCTCGCACCTGTGCCGGCAATATCAGGTCGCAATCCACGAGGTCTCTATTTGGAGTATGCAAGGCGAAACTTGACGACTGCAATCTATGCGTTCATGGCGGAGGGTCGGCAGGAAGGACCTTCACAACAATGATGCCACCGTATCGTTTTTTCAACCGTAACAGAAGATAAGACATGTGTTCCAGGAGGCTTCAGGTGGTCCACTATTCTCGAAAATTCCAAATGACACTGCCTGCACGATCTTCGACGAGGTAACCTACAACGAAAGTACGTATTGCCCTTCATACAGCAGCGTGGTGAAGTTTCATGTTCAAGGCCACACCTACAGATAAAGAATACCAGTTCATTCCACCGTGACGTCATGTGATAAATGTTGACAGGGGCGTCCTTATTGGACAGGGGCGTGGTGACGTTTTAATGAGATTTAGGATGACATAGAATTTATTTAGAGGTCGAAGTCTTTTCGCATCCCTCGTCAGACAGACAGGATGTCAAGGAAGGGACCGCGGTCAGTCCTTGATGGAACGTTTTTTTTTTTGAGCCCATTGAAGACCCCTCGTCGTCCGAAATCACTACCTTCAAGGCAAAGTGCCAAGCCTACGGGAAAGTAATTTCAGGATCAAAAACTTCCACCTCCAACTTCAAGCTTCATCTCGTTTGGCGTCTCAAACAAATTTGAAAAATGTATTGCAGTATCAGTATTTCTGTATTTGTATTTCTGCCCTCCCTAAAATGTATTCCTGTATTTGTATTTCCAAATACTTTTTGCCTCTATTTAGAATGTATTTCCGATACGTATCGCGATACACTTTTACAGATATATTTCAGTATCAGTATTTTAGCTACTATTTTAATGTATCCCAGTATTTGTATTTCCAAATACATTTTTGAGTATTTCTGCCCAACCCTGCTGCAGACACGCTATCAAGGGCATCTCTCGAAAGCACTTTCCCTCTAGACCTGAGAGAGACGTTAGCGCTTTTGTCCAAAATATTAGGACCACATTGCCATTGAAAGACACATACATTTGTGGATTATTGACCACCAAAAAACAGACCTAGTCTGCCAAGCCTTGAGGAAATACTCTCAACGAACTTGGCCCAGCCGGCGAGAACTTGACAACGACGTGAAGCCCTACTATCAATATCGGCATCAATTCACTGTTGAGGAGGATCTACTTCTCTACGCCTCAAGGGTAGTGATTCCAGTCAAGTGCCGACCCGAACTCCAGAGACTTCTGCATGAAGGTCACTTCGGCATTGTAAAGACCCAAGCCAGAGCGGCAGGCTCTGTATGGTCGCCAGGTCTACAAAAAGATGTGGAAGAGACAGTGAAGACAGGCCATTTCTGCATTGAAAACTCAAAGAACAGGAAAATGCCTCTGCTTCCGACTGAATTTCCCGACAGACCACGGCAGAGGGTGGCAATGGACACTCTTTTACTATGAAGGTCACTGGTGGTTAATTGTGACCAATTATTTTTCTCGGTACCCAGAAATCGCACGACTGCAAAGTCTGACTACACAGGCAGTTGTCACACACTGCAAGTCAATATTTTCCCGACACGGCATACCAGAGGTCGTTGTTTCCGACAGCGGACCCCAGTTTTCTCGTGTAGCGACGTCTGCGTTTTCTACATTTGCCAGAGAGAAGGGATTTAAACATGTGACATCCAGCCCTCGCTATCCACAAAGCAATGGGTTAGCGGAGGCTGCAGTAAAAATAATCAAAATTTTGATGTCAAAAACGGGAGACCCCTACTAGACTCTTCTCTCGTACCGAACGACACCACTAAAGAACGGATACAGCCCTGCGGAACTCCCCATGGGAAGGCGGCTTCAAACAAACGTGCCTACAGCAAGCAAGATGTTACTTCCCGTCAGCCCCGACATTGATCGACTAAACAAGTTTGAGAAAGAAAGTTGGGAACAACAAGAAAAGGCATGCAATCGCCGCCACGGAGTTCGCGACCTGGCGGACATCGTGGATGGTACCGATGTCTGGGTTGTAGACCTCAAGAGAAGAGGTACTGTTCAGCAGCCTGCCCAGGAGCCAAGGTCCTTCATCGTAGAAATGGATGAAGGCACCGTTCGGAGGAACAGGACTCATCTTGTTCCCTACACCGATCAAACCCCGGCGCCTGACTCCTCATACGAATGCCAAGATACCACACATGTCCACAACAAGAGTGGCCACTGCCTAAAACAACCTAGGCGGTACTCTCCTTAAGAAAGGGAGATGTGGTATGAAAGGGCCTGCCACCTACTGAGCAGCACGCCTACCGGCTGGGGGCAGACGACGAGATTAAAGTTTCTTATACGTGGCACTCTGACCTGCGGTAGCATCTCGTTCTTTCTCCGCCAACCAAACAGTAACTACTTAGTTGGTTTTAGAGAGAGCGAACGATTATTCTTATTCTTCACGTTTTAGCGTCACCGGCCTTTCGCCTTCTGTACTAGTGGTAGCTTTAGCGATCCCCTGCACATGTTCATTTTCACTGATTAGAACGTTAATGAGAAAATATCAGGTAGTTACTTTGCAAAGTAGTTTCGTTGCTTGCAATCCCTGTCGTCCTTCCCAGCTGGAAGTTAGTTACCCGAAAAAAAAATCATTTTTTCTTTGAACTTGTTATTGTTAGCAAAATTTCAGATCCTTAACAGAATCACCTGCTACAGGAATTTGAGGTATTTCGAGTACATTTATATAAAATCCGTATTTAAATACTTTTAGTTGTATTTCGTGTTTGATTACATGGTATATAATTTATTTGTCAATAATATTTAAATACCAAAAATTTAATATTCCCAATACTAATCAAAAAACATTTAGGCACTGCTATTTGCATTTGGGTCACTCTTCGCGATGATGGTAATGATCAAAGAGCATGACACTTTCTGCTTGGACTGCGCACAATCAACATCGAAAATTTAAAAAAGTTATTGAGAAAAACAACAAATGAACGCAATCAGTACAATTATTGGCATTTCGGTTGAGTCATTTATTGGTTTTAAAGATGTAGTATTAAAGACATGTTTGAAATGGCTTCGCTGTTTTGTCTTAGCTTTTGAATTAAATACCCGCTGAATACACTGTTTTTTCCTGATGTTTTACCCGCGCTTATCTTTTGACAAATTTTGTTTTAGATATGCAACTTTCCCTTTTGGTCACTTGATTCTTGGTGTTGTTGCCTCGACACTTTATTTGGGCACGTTTTCCCCCAGGGTTAGATTTGAGGCTACTATGTGTCAAAAAATCGGAACAAAATGTATTTGCGAAAGGATTCAAAGATGATTAAGTAATCTCATTTAATTTCCATCTTGTATCTAAATTATTTTAAGAACTGTACTTCGATTTGTATTTAAATACATTTTGTTGAAACATTTTGTATTTCTATTTCGGTACATTTTTTAAAGATGTTTGTCCATCGCTGACCCGGTATAAAAAATCCTTTTTGTTAACACTCGAAGAGAAGATATTTTAAGAGTGTCCTTCAATTCCAGGCTTGGAGCTAGTGGCGTTCCGGACCAAGGACGGCGTTGCTCACGTGGCTGATGCCTACTGCCCGCACCTGGGTGCCCACCTTGGCGCTGTGGGCCGCGTGGTAGGAGACTGCATCGAGTGCCCTTTCCACGGATGGAGGTTCAGCGGCAAGACCGGTGCCTGTACTCACGCACCTTTCTCGACTAAACGTGAGTACTTTTTTAAATAACGTATTTTTATAAAAAAAAATTGTTACTTAAAATGGAGCTGAACTGTTACAGTAAAATTTAACTAAAATCAGGAATTCGTAGAGAAAAAAAAAGTGTGGCAAAGTATTGTGCAAGAAACGAAGGTTTTTGTTTTAATACGCATACGTGAGTTCATGAAAAAAATCCCATGAATGATACTTCTTCAGCAAGAATAAAATGTTATTTAGTGGGTACCTTGTTGGGCTAGTTGGTTCATCTTAGTTAGGCATATAAAATCTCGCTGAGTTATGGTAAGGTCTACATCGGCCAGACGGGATGGTGCATCAATGACCGAGCGCGGGAGCACGCACCAAGAGTAATAAATAAATATGTCTTGCATTTGCCAATACATTGGAACACGTGTGGTTGTGTTCCGCGACTTCAACAGATAAGGATTTTGATGGAGCCGTGAGACTGTCGCTCGTGAACTTTTGGTGGCGTTCTTTATGAAAAAAAGGTGGACGGCATGTGTTAGCGACACGTCAGTTGTGCTCCATGAGAATGAATTTCAGTTTTTGAAGAATTGGATACTAAATAAATGAATTTTATGTAGAGTTGTGCAAATAGTGGTTCGAATCGAATAGCCCTGCGTCATTCATAGCTTCGACAATGCAAGGGAAAGCCAAGACAGCCGGTTATTTCAACAGTGCAGAAGCTAGCGATGACGCTGCTCTATTGGATTCGAACCACTATTCACACACCCCTGCTTCTATGTGTTGCTGCTTCGCGTGTGATGTGTACACATGCTTTGCTTTTCCTCAGTAAAACTAGATGAAAGTTAGCGCTTGTCATGTTTACTTCTTGTCCTTGTCTTTTTTGGCGCTATTTTATATGTTTAACTAAAATAATATTCATATAAACCAGTGACACCGATATAGGTATGTAGCTCATGTAAAACAAGTGTCCGGATGCAGAGACAGCTTCATTAGATTTCTCTTCGGATTGCGTGTACACCCGTTGCAAACATACGACTTGAGCAAATTTTACTTCCGAGTTAGGAAAGATGAAAACACTTCGAAGATAGAATGCTCGCTTAGTTGCCACCTTTCTTGTTCTAACTGAAAGAAATATTTTGAACACTACAACTCACATTGCAAATGCGCCACTACGGCAGGAACGTTCAACCCCACCATTGTCCACGCTGCACGCTGTAATCAAAGTACCCCCCAATTGCATTTGATTTTAGCCATTTGCGTTGATGTGTTTGCATTTCAATTTGTTCACTGTACAGTTATGAATCAAAAAGGTGTGCACGTTTACGCAATTTCAAAAAGTGCGCGAGTTGAATGAGGACACGTCCAATGTAGGGCGCCCTCCTTCTACAAGCTTGAGCTTGCACTTCCCGCGACACAGTCCAAAACTTACGCTAGGGTATAGCGGACGTTGTACTACAGCAGCAGGGAAAACAAAATAACTCGTATACGGATTGAGCACTGACGTGTATACACCAGTGCGCTATGGTGTCTTTTCACAACAATGATCCCTTGAGAGTTAATGGAATACTGCAAGATTTGACTTTATTAAAAAAGAGATCTGTTATTCCTTTCCTGTTGTTTCTTAAACAGTCAATGGCTATGCAGAGCGCAACTTCATCTGCTTTTTGCGCAGAGGTTGCGGTGACGTCAGAACGCCAAGCTCTGATTGGCTCAGATTAGAAGGATAGTGGGCAGACCTCAAGGCAGCTAGCATTGAGGTGTGCCCACTATCCTGACAGTCAGAGTCAATCAGATTTCGGCGTTCTGATATCACTACAAACCCAGCGCAAGAATTCCTTCCGCTCAGCATACAGTTTTTCTTTCTCGCCCCCTGCAATGTTCTGCGCGCACACACACACACACACACACACAAAAACCAACATAGCTAAAAGCATTTTATGTCGACTTTACAGTACCGGAGTTTGTACACCTGAAGCAGTGGGAAGTCCACGAGCTCCTTGGATTCGTGTTCGTATGGCACCATGCGGAAGGGGAGGAGCCTTCGTGGCACATCGATGACTGTCCCGAGATCACCGGCGGCGACTGGAAGCTCTTCTCCCGATTCGACGACCGAATCAGCTGTCACATTCGAGACCTCATCGAGAACGCCTTCGACGTGGCTCACGCGAAGCACCTGCACACGGCCAACGCCTTCCTTTCTCCCGTGGAATTCTTGCAGAGCGGTGCGGAGAGCTTCTGGGCGCGCTTCATGATGAACCACTGGACCGTCAAGAACAGGATCGAGGGACGTCTGTTTCTCGAAATCGACGCCGATGCATCGATCTTGGGCAAGCGATGGCCTTTTCTTCACGCTCTGGTGACCAACCAAGCGATTGGGCCGGCGTTGATGTTGGAACGAGTGCAGTGCAAGTTCGCGAGTGCGTTGGCGGTGATTGCGATGCTTCCGGAGGAACCACTGCAAGTGCGGGTCATTCAAAGGTTGCACTTTGAGCCGAACGCGCCATGGTTATTCCGCTGGATCCTCAGCAATGCTCAGCAGTCACAGGTAGGAGCAATCCAATTTTTATATTAGACCCTTTCAAATGCGCGCCCCATGTAGTTTCTTCTGCACTATTTCTCACACTCAGTCATTGTTCGGACGCACACTCGGCCATGTATTAGACACGAGGGCCGTGTGACCGTTTGGCGTGAATTCGGCTCATCTGGAATCGACAGCGAACGCCGCGTCAGCGATTGTCGAGAAAAGCAATTTAAACAGACGTTTCGTGGCAAAGAAGTGGAGATAGCCAATGTTAGCCAATGGGATTTTAAAAGGGTCCTTTGCCTCAAAAAATATATATAGAACCTAATGCGATAGGTAGCTATATCAAGTTAGACATGTTTGGACGCCTTTCTCAAATGATGGACTTCTACAATGTGTAATAAACACCCAACGCAGATCGGGCTTACGGGGTGTAGATTGACCGCGAGTAACACTTCAGCGTTCTACTAGGACTTGCGATCAATCGAAGCTTCAGAGGTTAAAGACGAGCCCGAGCCGAACGTAGACGCAGCGTTCGGCGATGTCAGCCGAGCGCTGAGTCACTGTGAGCCGTGTGGTTAATTTCTCCTCACGACAACTATCCAAACTTCCCACTAGTCGAAATACTTTTAATAAACACATAAAAAGCCTCGGGATTATTTAAGTTATAAAATAATTTCTACAGCCATATTCGATACAGTGCCTTGGCATTGCGAGAAAAGGAAGCGTCTCTCAGCGCAGTTTTTCTTCCACGGCAGGCTAGTGTGAGTCAATAAACGTCGAGCACGTGCATTTTTCTTTCTGTAAATTGAAAAAGGAATTTAAAAAAAAGTTGCTGCGTGTACGCAGAGTGATTGTATTATAGCGAAGCTGTATATGATTCACAGGTCGGATTTCTGGAACTTTTTCGTGTCATTGTAGTCACAAAAAAAAGAAAAACCCTTTAGCGATTGAAGCGAAAAGCGCATATCGCGCCTACAACGCACAGAAAAAAAAAGTAACGGGTTCAATACCCGTCACTTTTTTTTTGGAAATGGAAACCGCCGCTTGGCCTACGCAGCTTCTACATACGAGGAACACACTCCAACCCCCTCAACAAACCTGGAGGTACGAGTGGAGTCGCGATTTCGACGAATTAACCAACGCTGCATCGGACGTAATGCAGAAGTAATTATATATATATTTTTATGTTGACGTCGTGTTTCGGCCGCAAAGCGTAACATTCAATAATGTTCCGTAGGTTACACTGGCCGTAACTTATTTCCGTCGGACGTAACTCGAAACCTTAGGGTAAGGTTACGTCGGAGGTAACTTATTTTTATTTTGAGTTCCGTCGGACATAATTTTAAATTTTATTTAGAGTTCCGTCGGACGTAACTTTAATCTTCATAGTGGGTTACGTCGGACGTAACTCAAAACCTTGACGTAAAGTTACGTCGGACGTAACTTTAATTTATATTTCGGGTTCCGTCGGACGTAACGCTAGACACTGCGATCAATAAAGAACAAGCACTAAATAAGCTTCCGAACCAGATAATTGATGCTAAGGCGCTCCTGATAACAATAGGACGCACGTGGCGGTCACCGCATACGTTTCGCGGTAAACATTACTGTTGTGCAAGCTGCCGCGGTGGCGGCAGCTTGCGACTTGAGACTGACGTCGCTACCCTTTCATATATAAGAAGTTTTGGTCCAGTGCCTTTACTTTTCTTTCGTCAATCATTTGGTATTCCGTTTTCTGTTTGCAAACCTTAACTACCGCTTGCGTCCCAAGCGACATCCGGTCGCACCGTCTTTGGAAGCCTGTTGAGCTTGCTGACGTCACCAGTGCTAGAAAGCATAAATGCTACACGCACAACAAAGAGATTTAATGAGGGTATTTAGCTGCACAATGTTATATCTGGGAGGAGGGAATCGGTTTACAAGAACACTCGAAACATTTTAACAGATCTCGCGCTCCTTCGTGTGTTTTTTTTTGTTTTTCTTTTTGGCGTTCAGGTTAAGAATTTGCGGTTAAGCGTTTTATCTATATTATAAACAGCGGTGTTAAGATGGCCTTTGTTCATTCCTTTTATAAACCGGAAGTTCTCCGGGACGTCAAAGGTGGAACACCACCTGGTGGCGCTCCCTATAAAAATGGTCTATAATGCAGTGGGCAATCGTTGGAGGTGATACCACAGCTTCGCTGTCAACCAACTTCACAACGCTGATTCGAGTCGCAACTTTTTTTTGTCAATTGTGTTTTTTTTATTGGTCACTTAGGAAAGTAGACGCGCGGGTAATTCTGAGAATGCGTCTATAAATCTTCAGTATAATTTGAAAACAAAATTATATGTGTTTTGATGGTTCGCATAATTAGAGCAGGGATGTTTTTTAACGCAATCAGTGCAACTAATTAAGAAATGGACTGTGGACCAAATGGCTGACTCGAGGGCTCAAATGGTTTCATTCATAGAAGGTGAGAATGTTGCACAGCCTTAAAAAGTGTAGATAGAATGTCACAGGCAGAAGACAAATTAATAATGGCGGAGAAGTGCAGGCATCCTCTGATGAAAGGGCCTGGGGGGGGGGGGGGGAGGGCGGGAGGCAACAATTAGTGTCAAAATGCCATTACATTGCGCTTTTGACGCTCATTGTTGCCATCGTCTCGTAGTATTAGATGCGCCTCAGACTTTAGGTGAAACGAGGCATAAATCCTTCCGTTGAACTTGGATCAGCCACCAGTAATATGTTCTCTTTTTTTCTCGTGAATACCAGAAATAATCACTGACTCATTGCTTATTCAGAGCTCGATCTAGAATAAATGTTAATAATACATATCTGTTGATGTTCTTTTCTTTCAGTTCCGAAGAGATATGCTAATATGGAACACAAAGAAGGTAATTGAGCGCCCTCCACTGCAGCCCATCGACCGAGGGATTGTTCAGTTCCGCAAGTGGTTTGCTCAGTTTTTCAGTGAAAACAGTCCAACGTGGCAAGCAATTCAAGAGCGCACGTTGCAGTGGTGAACACCACGGGGCGATACAATCAATCAATCAATCAATCAATAAACCAACGATTTTTATTAAAATAAATGGATGCTATAGGCTACCGCCCTATTGGAAAACCCCAATATGAACAGCGTATTATGGATATTGGGAAACAATATATTTTTATTGTATTACAATACGATATGGACAGTGTATTGGAAAACATTACATTTATTGTATTGTATTACAATAAGGGTTTGTTATGGGATTCCAATATCCATAATACGCTGAAAACACTGGAATCCCATACCGTATAAACCCTTATTGGATCCCCATGCGTCGTATGGGGATCCAATAAGGGTTGTGATTCCAGTGTACTTAGCATATTATGGATATTGGAATCCAACATATTATATCGGCTACCAATAAAACTATATACGAGTTGGAATATCTCATTCAGCACGACATTTCTTTGCAACGCAGTCTCTCCTTGTGTGTATTTCTGAGTGATAAAATAAAAAAAATGTTGCTGTTGTCAAATTATGAATAAAGAAGCAAAACACTGGGCTTATCCATACCAAATATATTTAACACATTCCTGAACTGGAGGATCTGGCATTTACTGCAAAAGAAAGTTAATTGTTTAGGACCCTCATTCAAAAACTTGATGTTTGAAAACAGAATGTGAAATCCTCACCTTTTAATGAAAACAGCACCTGCTAGCTGCAGCCATATAGAAACTGCAAGATAAAAATTTGTGATTAGTTCGCGACAAGTAGCAATCCTTCACTAAGCCGGATAGATTCAAAATTATGTCTGCGTTGATTGCGGAAAAATAAGCTTCAATGCCATTGCCACGGGTCATTCTGAGCTCGGTCAATTAAATATACGTATCCGCTCGTCTGGCTTCACTATTCCTGCTTCGCACCAAACTAGAGTATCTGGAATGCTCACCTTTGAGGAAAAACGAACTGGTGCTTGCTTGCTTGTAGGCCGTGGAAACTGGAAGAGAGATTTGCGATTAGTTGCGTCCAAGTAGCAGTTACTTTGAGTAGCCACGTAAAGTACACTAAGTCGGAAAGATTCAAAATTACATGCACGGGACATAGATATCCTCTTGCGACATAACTGGGCACACGTCAATGTCGCCCGCGTGTATTACAGAAAAATAAGCTTCAATGCAGGAGCCCCCAGTCGTTCTGAGCTCCGTCAATTAAAAATGCCCTACAGCTTGTCTGGCTTCAGTATTGCTGCTTCAGGAATCTGGAGTTCTCACCTTTGAGGAAAAACAAACTGGCACCTGCTGGCTCTTAGGCCGTGGAAACTGCCAGAAAGATTTGCGATTAGTTGCGTCCAAGTACCAATCTCTTTGACCAGCCACCTACAGCACACTAAGCCGGATAAATTCAAAATTACATGTGCGTGACATAATATGCCTCTTGTGACCAAACTGGGCACATGTTTTGTCGCCTACAGCAATACTGAAGCCAGACAAGCGGTGTATTGCAGCAAAACAAGCTTCAGTGAAAGCTTCCCCAGTCGTTCTGAGCTCCGTCAATTAAATATGCCGTACCGCTTGTCTGGCTTCAGTATTGCTGCTTCAGAGCAATCTAGAAAATCTATAATCCTCACCTTTGAAGGAGAATGAACTCGCACCAGCTGCCTTGTGGGCCATGGAAACTGCAAGAAAGATTTGTGATTAGTTGCGTCCAAGTAGCAATTTCTTTGAGTAGCCCAGTGATGTGATTGGCCTAAGCCATTTTGGCGCACGTTTCGGAGCAACCAAAACAGTGTTTTGGAGCAGCCAATGTGGCCTTTGGAGCAACCAAAACAGTGTTTTGGAGCAGCAAAAGCGGCTTTTGGAGCAGCCAAGACAGTGTTTCGGAGCAGCAAAAGTGGATTTTGGAGCAGATATTCTTAGGAAAATAAAAATATTTGTTTTAAGGGCTGTACAAACAAAGGGCACTTTGTGTTGTGTTGTGTTCTGATGTGACGTGTTGTGACGGAACTCGCTGCTTCTGTTTTTACTGCTCAGACATCCCACAAGTGTACAGTGCTGTAGGCATTGCCAAGCAATTTCGAAAAACCGCTTGCCACCGTTTTACTGGTTCCTGACGTGCCAGATTTTCGTCAAAAGTAAGCAAACGTAAAACAATGAGTTGCAAGCGTCCCAGCTGGTGCCTCAGTCACGCAATCATGTTCGCATGCACGTGAGGCCAACTTCGGCAGACTTGCTGTTGGGCATGCTTCGTCACGCGAGCGCAGACAACGGCTGTCCGATCGAAACTGAAACCATGCTCCTCAGCTCCATCGCTACCTTATCCCCAAAATTGTACACAAAACGTAACTTTCGAGCATGCGACAAAAACAGTCCAGTGGCGCGTGCTTGCCAGGCCGGCAAACAAGGTACAAGCTAAACACACAAAAAATAAAGAACCTGAGTGCATCGATGCAAGACATTGCGAGCCAGCCTCAAAACGTTCTTGGAGCACTTTGTGCAACGACTGAACTCGAGACAAGCAAGCGTGCTGTGCGGGTTCAGCTTGCAGACATTGCCTTCTTTGCTTTAGCTCACTTCTCTTCACCAACTTTCTTTCACAGCAGATTTTTCACGTACCGAGGTCCCTCTCAAAAGAAGGCCCACCGAGAGGAATCTAGATAAACAATACTTTGACAGAGCAGTTTTTGAATTAAAGATGGATTTTTGTAGTAACGTATCATTTAAACAAGAACAGGAATGTTGATGAACATGCGGTGGTACTTAGTTTCATCTTAGAAAGTACCATATCTGCAGTGATGTGGGAACGGCAACATTCGACGTCGCGCGACCACGGTCACTGAAAGGCACTGACCGAATATAGTTTTCCCACGGCCGTTGCTTCAGCTCACAAAGTAACTCCTGCCGCGCAAAAACATGGTTTCGTTTCACAGCATGACGGCATAGCTGGTACCCGGCACGCTAGCGTCGGAGCGTCTGCACACATCCGTGTCTATCGCTGAAAATATAAAAGAGACGAGAGACGAGACCCACAAGACGAGAGCGCGAAACGCGAGATGCCGGGAAAACCATGCAAGACCGGGTGGACAATTGATGCACGGTACTTTGTCAGGTGGCCGCTTGCGCCACATATCACACACCTGCTCAATTACAGTACTCAGTTTAGTTTCGGTTTTGAAAGGCGACCTAAATTGGTCGTTTGGAGCAGGCTTGGCGCAGATTACCCATATTTTGGCGAAATGTAGCAGGATGTAGCAGGGTTAGCCCCTTGGCGCAGTTTGGCGCAATTGGCGCAGCAATCACATCACTGGTAGCCACTTACAGCCAGAGTGTCGAACCGGAACCGAACCGAACCGAAAACCGGAACTGAACCGTTATTTTTAGCCGAACCGGAACTGAACCGAACCGAAATCTTTGCCGCCATCTTGGAACTGAACCGGAACTGAACCGGAAAAAAATATAACGGTTACCGGTTCAAAACGGTTCACGGTATTTCTTTTTTTACAGAACGCATGTTTGAGAAATAGAAATGGGCAGCTCTATTTCTATGTAGTGATCAAATTGTCAAATACCGAATTGCAATGTTTGAAAAATTGTGGCTTTTTGCGGTGCTTTTGGATTGGCGCTGTGATAAATCATGTGTCACGTGGTCACGCGACATCATGGTGCTCAAGACTTGCTGTCCAGTAATGTCACGTCACGTGGCCCCGCGGCATAGTCATGTGAGTCTCTGCGTCCAGTCGATTTAAATAATAATAATAATATGGGGTTGTGTGGATATTTATACAGCGAGTCGTTCGTCAGCCATTTTAAGTTGCGACGAGTCACTCGCTGTAGATGAGCAATTTAGCCAGTGCGGTACAACCGCTAACCTGGGGTCTTTAACGTGCCCCACGCAGTAGTGATACACGACCGCACGCCGGTACGATGCTCATCCAGATCGAAACGGGCAGGGGTGGGGATTGAACAGTCGATTTAAAGGGATACCGAACCAAAGCATTTAGTGTCCATAATAAGTGGCGCACGTTCTTTCCACGAGCCAGCAGCCGCCGGTGTGCGCGAGCACACGCAACGAAAATGACGTCAAAGACCTCCATTTGCGGTTAAGATGACAGTGAAATGCATGGGCTTCGGGCCAAAGGAGAATAAAGACAGGCTTTTCATCTCTACAAGTGAAAGCTACGTGCTTGTTAGACCAATTAATCGCTTACCTTTTACACCAGACACCACTGTGTAGATGAAAAACTTGTCTTTATTCTCCTTTGGCCCGAAGCCCATACATTTCACTGTCATCTTAACCGCGATTGGAGGTCTTTGACGTCATTTTTGTTGCGTGTGCTCACGCACACCGGCAGCTGCTGGCTCGTGGAAAGAAGGTGCGCCACTTATTATGGACACTAAATTCCTTGGTTCAGTATCCCTTTAAATAAACCGATCTTACCAGCCAGCTTGGCTACGCCACCGCTGCCGCAATGCATCGAGGGAACTTTAGTCTTTCTGCACGAGCGACAACCTCGCAGGAGCTCTGCGAGTGCAGAACACCAGGTGTCACGAGCTCTCTCGGGCGTTGCCGCGTGCAACCTCTGAACGAAAGTTATGGCGGCTTCGCGCATGTGCCGAACGCTTGGACGAAGGATATGGTATATTGAGAACGTCACAAGATTTATTGGCATTGTTGACACTGTGATGTCACATGACATTACGACTCCCCATTGCGAGTCACGTGACACCGTGAAGCACTCGATTGTCATGAGCGCGAGTCGAGTACTCGGGTTCATGACAATCGCATTGCCAAACACTGGGGTAATGGCTCGTGTTGAATCAAAGATGAGAATAGCCGAAGTCTAACAATGTCTAAAGCTCAACACATGCTTCATTCTTTGCCAACCGCATCGCATGACTGTGATGAACACTGACAGTATATAATTAGCGTCAGATCACGTGGCCACTTGTCCTAGTTAGTTGAGGAGGGGAATGGTGCTTCTTTCCTTTGTTTTTCCTGTGTCTGCCATTGAACAAAAAACAAACTAATGGATGTTTTTTGTTTTTTTTGAAAGCTGACGCTTTGAAAGCGTCAGGGATTAGCTCTTAGCGGTTTTTACCGAAAGTTCAAAAATTGTTACACTACTCATTTTACATGTACACACACATCATTGAGGCACCCAAACCTGTTTTCGTTGTTGCTGAACTGTCTCAGAAAGTTTTCCCCGAGAATATGAACATGGAAAGAACTAAATGTGGCTTATCAATCGGACGATAAGTAGAACTACAAATGTACGAAAGAAATACCAGAAAAGAATTATTCTAGTGGCCTCAGAGGGACTGCCGAACGTTGAGAGCCGCTTTAATTCTGGCAGGAGTGTCGTTATAAACTTATCCCCCAAGCTTTGACCACCACCGTATTTTGTTCTAACCTCACAGTTTTTCTGTGAAAAATAAAATAGATGCAGTATTACTGTTCACAATTGACACAAATATAATTGTCTAATTAACATCCACAAACGGAGGAAGTAGTTTCTCAGGAATGAAGGTGTTCTCTAAAAGAGCATCGAAACGAAAAAGAAAAAAGAGGGAAAGGGGGTGGGGGTATAGTTTTAAAACATACATTGTTCTAAAGATTCCTCTGCTCCGTATCTTCGGCAGAGATCAGAAAGCGTCGTCTAGAAAACTACTTGGTTCGCAAAAATACTTTTGCCAGAAAGCACGCTATCGTTGTGCCAGACGCTCGCGCCGTTCTTCACCACGTTGCAAGAACCAAGAATAATTTGTGTCTCTCGAATACATGGCTTGCACTGAGCGCGAACCTTCTGCAGTGTGTATTTTGCACCACCGGATTTGATTTTCTCAGCAAGAACAAATCGCAATGACCACCAGCATATAGTGCGATGACGTCACGTGCAAACCATGTTGAGCAGATCAGTTTCCTTGGTGAAATGCGATGTTCTTAACACTGGCAAAAAGTGTATGTGAAAATTGTAAATTTGTGCAGTATATATAACAGTTTCGCGATGGTCTGCGGCAGCCTAATAAGATGTTAGAGTGCGCATGACCGAGAAAGCAGAGTTGTAGAGTGAGGGCCCCAAACAAGTGCACGTAAAACCGAATTTAACATTCGCCTCCATAGACAGTATTTTGTGAAGGTCCAAGCTCGTACAAGCTAATGTCCAAATGTAATTTATATTATAAATATATTGTTTCTTCTTCGCGCTATTTATGTGTAATTAGGAATATCATTGCATGCATCATCTCTATGTATATTTTTTTGCAGTAAGGCGTTGTGAATGGAAGTATTTAGAAGAATACCATTTATTCTTTCTCTGCACATTTCGTGCATTTGCCTTCAGATCTAGTATGTGAGCACACAGTTCTTTTGGGAATACCCCGCGACCCGGTGTTTTCCATTGCCAAACAACAAACAAAAAAGCAGGTTTCCCAAGGCTCAACAGATGACGTATATTCGAGCATCGTTCTCCCCTGTCGGTCTCAAGCGGTTATGTAAACTTCCTGCAGTCAAATTTATTGATTACAATAAAATATACTGTAAACGACTTATTTTTCGCGGGCTCAAAATTTCGCGATTTATGTCAAAGCTGAAGTTTCGGAATAATTCGCGGGTTCTGATTTTCACGACCTGTGGGACCTCAATATAGATTCCAATGTGTTTACATTTTAACAGAATTGTTCGCGGGATCTATTTTTCGCGAATTGTAGGCGATTCGTGAAATTCAGCAAGGCGGTAAGTTGGGCGAGTTGGTTGAACATCTTCAAACGTGGAAACAGCGCAAAAAATTTAACAAAGGACAAGTGAAAGAAGTGCCCGGACAAAGCGCTGTGACAAAGGACAAGTGAAAGAAGTGCACGGACAAAGCGCTTTGTCCGTGCACTTTTTTCACTTGTCCTTTGTCAAATTTTTTGCGCTGTTTCCACGTTTGAAGATTCGTGAAATTCGCGAAAATTAGGTCTTTGCGAAAATTAAGTCGTTTACAGTATTTAATTGCTGACTGAATGTTTGACAACATAAATAAAGACCCAATCCCCTTAAAGATATACGTAATAAGTAAATGCACCTAAAATTGTCTAGTATCTGCGCTGCAAATATTTCCCGGCGTTTTTATCCTCGATGAAAATGATTTGGGAGAGCTTAAACAAAGGTCTGATTTTGAAGCTGATTTAAATAACTATGTGTTCCTGACACTTATTCACCATCTCAAACAGAAGTCTGTTATTGCCTTTTTTATATGATGAACAACATTTTTATGTGTCTGTGGGCTGGACAAAAACAAAATACAAAGGGGCGCGTGGCGGAACACGCAGACCCTCAGAAAGTGACCAATTAAGTACCTCCAACGTCATAGTATGAAATAGTAGTTTATTTCAATTAACAAAAACTCACCAATTAGCAAGTGCGATACTTATTTGCAAATTTAGTTTACCGGCATCTTGTCAAGAACATCAACAGCCAAGCTAGGCCGAAGATGTTCACTTGAGTACGCGCTATAAAAGGCAAGATTCGATCTGAGTATGAAGGTAGGTATAAATGAGAGTGATCAATCGGATAACTCTTCTGCATGATTATTCGCCTACATCCCCGTGCTGAGTTTAAACAATTCCGGTCATGAAAACAAGCGTTGTGATTGCCGATCAGTGTTTCTATAAACGGTAGACTGCAAGGGCTTGTCCTAAAATTTTCGTGACATTGTGAAAATATGATTGCTTCTAGTTCAGTTGTCGTGATATATATTGTGAAACGTATTTCGTAAATTAGATTTCACGATATATATGGCGATGAGGTGCCCATTCTATGATTTCGTGCACTGAAATTAATTTTTAAGTTCAACATCACAGGATTCAACTTTTAATACTGCCACGCAAATTTGTACCAATCACGGGTATTTTAGGCGACCTACCAGACTTCGTGATACCTATCAATTCAGGTAAAATATATGAGACTGAGGTAAACAACCAGATCTTGAGCGTTTAAGCATAACCAGTTGTATGTTAATCTAGCTTTTCGTTTACTGTTTCGTCAAAAGTAAATAGATCCATCTTTTTTAATGTTTGGTTCGTGAAGTAAACGTGGATTGTACGAATGATAAAAAGCTGTATAATTATTAGTTTCACGGTGGAAAAAGTGCTTATAGCCAAAACAACGCGGAAAAAATATTCTCAATTTAGCGGTTCAAACCGGTTCGAACCGGTTCAAACCGGTTCGAACCGCTATTTTTTGCTCCCCGGAACTGAACCGGAACTGAACCGAAAGCCGTGAACCCGAACCCGAACCGAACCGATATAAATTTCGGTTCGACACTCTGCTTACAGCACACTAAGCTGCATAAATTCAAAATTACATGCGCGTGACATAATATGCCTCTTGCGATAAAACTGGACACACGTCGACAAATGTGTTGTCCATGTGTATTGCAGCAAAACAAGCTTCAATGAAAGCGTCCCCAGTCGTTCTGAGCTCCGTCAATTAAATATGCCCTACAGCTTGTCTGGCTTCAGTATTGCTGCTTCAGAGCAAACTAGAAAATCTGGAATCCTCACCTTTGAACGAGAACGAACTGGCGCCTGCTTGCTTGTGGGCCGTGGAAACTGCAAGAGAGATTTGTCGATTAGTTACGTACAAGTAACAATTTTTTCGAGTAGCCGCCTACAGCACACTCAAAATTACATGCACGGGACATAGATGCCTCATGCGACGGAACCCCCTTCATCCTTGTTTTCCGTTAACTCTGCTCACCTTCGCCGCTTGCCTCCAATTTCTGTGCTACATCTCTAATCTCGATTCCCTGGTTCCCAAAGGCCATGCCATGGCTTGTGCCAGGCACAGATCTGTCGGCTCCGCGACCGTCACTATATTGGCAAGGACGCCGCGGCACCTGGGCGCTTGATGTGTTCTTTTAATATTTTGAGCATGGCTGAAAACAGGTGGATGGGTGTCTGGTATGCCCTTTGCTTATTTGCAGATTGTTCCGAAAACAGGGGGTAGACGCTTCTGCGATCTGGGCGCATGCTCGGTATTTTACAATAGTTGAAATTGAACTCTGCAGGAATCTTAAAACATAACAAACAGAATGTGCATGCCAAAAGGCATAGCAAATGAAACACCCACCATCTATCTATTTTCGTTTCTTGTCCGCAAGAAGCTGTCGTATATGTAGCCTCCCTTGCTTAAGCCGCTCCTCCCTAGTGTCCCGGTTGGGTCTCGTCCTGATGAATCGTTGGTGGAGACCTGAGGTGCGGTCAACAACCTAACTAATTAAAACTAATTCTGCGAAAGACTTCTATTTCCGAGTTACATTGCAAAACTTAATAAAAAGCAACCCTCGAAAATTCTGGAAATCTATTTTACCAGGCAGCACGACTTCAAACTCGTTTATAATTAACGACGTAACTACCATGGACGCGCTGACAATTGCTACAGCGTTCAATACATACTTTCAGTCAGTATTTACAGTTGATAATTTCGAAGTTCCTCCTTTTACTCATGTTTCGCAGTCTGCGGTTGACGACATAGATGTGAACGATCGGGGTGTACTAAACCTGATTTTGAAGTTAGATACTAAAAAAAGTCCTGGTCCTGATGACATTCCTAATTCATTTATTGTCCGGTACTCCCTTTGGTGCAGTCGGTATCTCACGGTTATTTTTCAGAAATCACTGTCAACGGCCACAGTTCCTTCATCTTGGAAACTCGCAAAAATCATTCCCGTATACAAATCTGGCAACTCACAATCACTGTCAAACTACAGACCAATTTCTATAACGTCACATTCATGCAAATTATTGGAACATATAGTCTACAGGCATGTAATGGAGTTTCTCGAAACTAACAATATTTTATGCGATTTCCAACATGGTTTTCGACGCGGTTATAGTACTATGACACAACTAACAGAATTTGTTCATGATATTGGTCAGTCTCTTGATATCGGTAATCAAGTTGATGCGATATTTATAGATTTGTCAAAGGCTTTCGACACAGTTCCTCATTCTAAACTTCTACACAAGCTTAACCTAATTCTAAATAATCATCACCTGGTCAACTGGATATCCAGTTTTCTTTCTCGTCGGTCACAGTTTGTCTACTTTAACTCATCCAAATCTAGTACAGTTGACGTATCATCAGGTGTTCCACAAGGATCAGTTCTTGGACCGCTACTCTTTCTGTTATACATCAATGATTTGCCACGCTATATTTCCACTAAGATACGACTTTACGCTGACGACTGCGTACTATATCACGTGATAAACTCCTCCGATGACCATATAACTCTTAACAATTCTCTTGTGAATTTTTGTACGTGGTGTAAAACCTGGCAAATGAACCTGAACTTTCGTAAAACCGTTTTTATGACCTTTTCTAGGCGTTCATCACCTTCTGTGTTTAATTATTCATTTGACGGGTTATGCCTAGAAAGAGTTTTTGAATATAAATATGTTGGCCTCCTTTTCACGCCAGATTTATCTTGGTCTAAGCACATTGATACGGCATGTAACAAATCTCTTAAAAGACTTGGATACTTGCGGCGTACTTTACGTGTGGCACCCCAAGATACTAAGCTTTTAACTTTTAAAACTTTGATTCGCCCAATCCTCGAATACGGTTCTATTATTTGGTTTCCCTACGAACAGTCCGATATAAATAAAGTCGAATCAGTTCAAAAGAAATCGGTACGTTTTATTTGTCGTCGGTATGACAGAAACTTTTCTCCTTCTTCTAACCTTTCCGTGTTAGGTTTAAGACTTCTTTCTGAGCGTCGTGGTATTGAGCGCCTAAAGTCTTTGCATTTCATGATTAACTCATCACGTTTTGACTCTTTAGATAGCTACATAAAGTTTCTCAAGCCAACTGCAACTAGGAGCCACCACGAATTAAACATTTTACCTTTTCATCCTCGTACTGATATGTTTAAATACAGTTTTTTTCTCACACCATTGAACGCTGGAATTTGTTACCAGGAAACATCCGATCACTACAACCAGATGAATTTCTGTGTGCCGCTGACAGTGGTCCATAGTGATGTCTGGACCGTCTGTGTATAACTTCCACTCCTGCCATAGCCCCACTGGGGCTGCAGTATGTATAAATAAAAAAATAAAAAATAAAATAAAAACATCAGATTAGACTTTTTTGAGACAGAACCATATACTTGCTGAGAGGAAGTACACCCAAACGAATCTCAGGCATGTCATTTATAGTGCATTTTAAATTGAGAGGCCTGATGTAAAATGAGACGTCAATACTGACGCACCCCTTTTGCGACCCTAAAATTTTGAAGGCGTTGTCCCCCTCGCTAGGGGGACAAGGCACATGAATCCCGGCATGTGGATGAAATTTTTACCTTAACATCCCGACTCAATGCCCATCCCCGAATATTCGGGAATTAACATTTTTAGAAAAAATATTTTTTTCAGAAAACATAGAGTCATCGACCACCCCTACAAAAGCCTGAACCAAGCATACTCGTACCGTGGCTTGTTTGCTCCGTGCTGCCCCCGAGTTAACTCGGGCTGACAATGTTTTTTGTTTTTTTTTCAAATGGAACCCACATTTTTAGTTTCGGTTTCACTTGTTGAGGCAGGTAGATACTTTTGTAAAGCTTCCTCCCTATGCGCTTCCGAGTCAACATTTTTGCAATGGCTAACCCCCGGGCTTTGATTTTGCGCTCCTTGACAAATGCTGAAACTCATATAGGCGGGCAATAGCTCACCTTGAAAATACTTGCTCTTGGTGGCCGAGAACAAACTTGTGTTCCAGATTGGCAGCCACTTGCTGCCAAGAATTGCTGCACACATCCGAAAGAACCCAGTCTTAGTCTAATACAGATGCTTTGGCCGGACAGAGACACAAAAGCCTGACACAAGACCACTAGGAAGACAGGAAATAGAGTGTCTGTGAGGAATGAAACACACAACTCAGATAGGCATCAATCACTCACCTTGAAAACACTTGCCATGAGCGGCAAAGAGCAAACTTCTGGCCTTGATTGACTGGTGCTTGCCACCAAGACCTGCATGTATAAGAAAGAACCCAGTTTTAGTCAAACTTGGGTGTTTTTGCAGAAGAGAGACAACAAAATACTAATGCAAGACCACTACACATAAGAAATGGCATCCAAGAGGAATGGAACACAAAACTCATATAGGCGGGCAATAGCTCACCTTGAAAATACTTGCTCTTGGTGGCTGAGAACAAACTCGTGTTCCTGATTGGCAGCCATTTGCTGCGAAGAATACCTGCACATATCCTAAGGACCCCAGTCTTAGTCTAACACAGATGCTTTGGCCGGACAGAGACACAAAAGTCTGATACAAACCACAAAAAGCAGGAAATAGTGTCTGCGAGAGATAAGAACAGACCCAGGTGGAGAGGCTCGTTCTGTTTCACCTCAGTCACATAGCGTAGCTCATTTTGCTAAAACAATGCATATTTGCTAAAAAAAAGTATAATATATATTTTGCCTCATTTAGCAGAGTTTACTACCAAGGGTACCTTCACCCCAGAACAAGTCAGACTTAGTCACAGTTTTTTTTTCTTTTGATGAGCGACAACAGAATCCTAAACGGGTGATGAAACAAAATATGAGCCCAGCAAGACAGGCTAGCTTGCCTTGATGCCAGCACAGTGCTTCGGCCGACAAATGAGGTTCTATTCTTGGTCACTTGTCATATTTGGTGGGAATAGTAAAGTAAATTAAAATAAGGCAATCTCTCTTGCAGCCGCCAGCTGCAAACGAAATTCATATACCTCGATAAACGACCTGGAAATAAAATTGTATGGTGGTTGAGTGGTTTAAAGGGGTACTCCGGCGGTTTTTGAGCTACCTCAACTAACCATATTTTCCGACTCCCTGGCCTTTACCCTTTCCTGTATGCTATTTAGTATCACGAAATTCATAACAGTTATTGTGAAATCGGCAAATGAAAATGATGCAAAAACCAACATTTAAATATACCCGCACTTTTCAGTGCCGTGACGTCAGTGGCGGGCAGGCTTGCCAGTAGAGCAAGCAGTCTAAAGAACAGAATATGCCAATCCTTTGTTCCGTGCTGAAGCGCGGGGACTGGAGCGAGCTTCCAAAGCATTCATTTGACACCAACAGGAGTAGAAGCGGGCTAGAGCCTTTTGTAGCAGGGCTGGGAGCAGCAAAAGTCCCACTTTGGAGCAGTTTTGGAGCAGTAAAAGGCTCGCTTTAGAGCAGCTCGGGAGCAGCAAAAGTAAGTTTTGTAGCCGTAGAAGTAGGTTTTGGAGCAGGTCACGGAGGTCAAACAGGTGTCTAAAAGTGATTTGTTGTTGCTAAATGTGAAAATGTAGCAAAAATATATGCATGCACATCCCAGAATAATTTTCAAGCAACATACATACATACCTTTCTATTTCTATTGCATTGAAATATGGAATATTGGCAATCTATGCAAAGGAAAGGCTTTGAGAACCATTCCGGCAGCAGGCAGAGTCATGATAGACTTTATATGGGAGGCCCCGACAATAAAAGCACAACTTGAGCCACGCCAGTACAAAACCGTCTATTTAATAGACCAATTGTAAACATGTATCCAGAAAACTAAACCACTGCAAGGTGTCAGATAAACTACCTTCGCTGACTACAGTTTTTGTTTAATAAAGAATACACATGTTCAATCACTGCTTAAAAAGCCCTATATCAAGTTTAGTAACAAAATACAAGGCTACTGACATTTGACAAAATTTCAGATGCAAAATAAAATGTGTATTTTATATCTTTAGAATACCACAGTCACTCGTACATATGCAGCTTTAAGCATCGACTAGAAGAGCAACGCAACCTTATGTACTCCATAAAATGTTGTGCATTGCGTGTCTCCATAAAAAAATTAAGGTACCACAACATGTTTCAAAATAAAGCAGTCCTTGCTGACCTGTTTTCATTAAATGCAAATGTTCTTAATCCCTGTTCATAAAATACAGTAATCCCTACACCCAAGTTAACATACAAAGCTATATCTATATTACTTTAGATGGAAAAATATATTGTCTTAAAAATATCACAGCCACTAATAGAACGCATGTGCCTGTGCTCGCGATTCTTCACGGCTAAGCGTCCAAATATGGTACGCTACCAAATAACAGGTAAAACTAGTAAAGACCATTTATTTTTACTCATGTTGACGCATGTGCATGCGCTCGCAAAGAAAAACAAACGAAACTAACATAGCGCGTGTTTCTTAACTGCGTTCGCAAAGAAAAACAAACGTAACTAACATAGTACGTGTTTCTTAACGGCTAAGCGTCAAAATATGGTACGCTACCAAATAACAGGTAAAGCTAGTAAAGACCAATTACTTCTGCTCATGTTGATGGCCGAGGTAGCCCACCGGTGCCGAGACACCAACTCCCACGATCACGGCAAATCGGGACCACGGGCAACTGCATACGCGCTTCAACAGCGCCAACCAACTATGCCCGAAACCAAACCGATGTGTTCGTATATCAAGCTCTTTGTAGTCAAAATCGACATCTCACTCTCGATGAACTAAAATCGACGCCTCGCCCTGCGGTTACACGTGGTTCGGAGCCCCAGTCGAGTTGGTACGAGTACCAACTCGTAATCAGAATAAGATAGCATCAAAAAGCCTCCGTTGTAGTGAGACAATCTAGGCACAGTAATCAGTCAACAGACGTACAGCCGCGATTCACTTCGCGTTTATTAAGGTAAAACATTGCAAAAAAAAATAAAAAATACGCGTGCCTTTTTTCAACACTGTTTGCTTTGCGCAGCCGATAGCAGGGCAGTCGGGCGGCGTCACAAAAATCTGACTCACTCGCTAGCGTTTCTCAACTTCGTTCGGCGTCAGTCGGCACCACAGATCAGTGGTCGGCACTCGTGGCCTACCCGGGAAGAAAAAAGTACGAGATGAGAGCCGAGCGCCGATCGCGACTTTCCTAAGGAGAAGCTCCGGTAACACTTCGGCGGCTCGTCAGCTTCAAACAACGCCTCTTCGAACGAGCCCGCGAATCCAATGCGTCGAACTGTCGCGGCAGAAAGCACGCCGGAAGGAAGGGGCTGGAGGCTGAGTATCCGAAAGAGACGCGGCGCTGGTTTCTACGTCTATTTCGCACATGAGATAACAAGAGAGCAAAGCTAGCCGAGTGTGAACACTGACTGACGTTACATTGGAGTACACGCACTCGAAATGACACCTGCAACAGAGCAGCACGTCTAGAGGCTTTCAACAGCGGACACGAGCGTTCAAATAAGCGGCGATTTCAAAACTTCATGTCTCTTTTCTGCCCTTCGGTGTTTACTTTGATCCGTGTATACCAAAGCACTCAATGCTGCAAGTAATAAAGTCGTGTATACGTACCTTTCGAAGCGATTGAAAGTGCGTTGGTTTCGCATGGAGCCCACAAGCAAAAAGCGCGACAAACTGTAATCCCTCGATCGCGTCGGGACGCGCGACCGTCGCCGATTGACGTAAAAGTTTTACACCTTTAAGGGTGTAAATCAGTTTGTCCCAGGGCTAACACCCTTAGGGTGTTCAGGCAAGCACCCTCCATAGTGGGTGCTTGCCCAGCACCCTTGGCAAAGGGTGCTTGGCATGGAATGGGCGCCCACTGTGGTGGCCCAGTGGATGCTGGGCCACCACAGCCAATCCAACGCCGGGAGAGTATCATGCGACGTTTTGGTTGTTCAAGGTCACATGATGCTCTCTCGACGCTGGATTGGCTGGGATGGCTGGTAGATTCCGCCGCGCTCGGACGAAAGGTGAAATGAAGTACAAGCCCCAGTGAAAATTTTATAGGAATGTGTCCAATACACATATCAGAACTTGTAAATTGTACAAAAATCATAAAAGGTATTGCATATTCTTATATTATTGTTAAATGATTTACAGCTTATGTTTACTGAACACATTTACACTTTTTTCACTTAGGGGATTGCAACTTCACCACATACGAGGCACGTGATAAAGAAATATTGAGTCACACTGAACACAACTCACTTCATGAAGAAGTTTTACAAAAGAGCTCCTTGCAAGCCAGATCATAACCCCGAGGGCAACTGGGTAGTGCTACGGCGGCCCCCTTTCTCGAACTCTAAGTGAGCAAGCAGTGGCCCCAAACATCGTACTGCACGGCTGAACCATTGTAAGCATCGCGGGCTGCCACAAACGAAGCATGTGGAGCTTTCCTGGTTGGATAACACGTGACATGTTTTGTTTGTCTCAGAGGATTGCAGGAAACACGCTTCGCTTATCACTTGTCCCCTTATGCGCATCTGTTTACTAATTGGAAGCATGGTAGAGGGGGTGGTCTAGCCTTGACTGAACCACAGCAGTATTTCAGTAAGTGAAGCTCATTATATCAATTAGAATGTGTTAAATTGAACATTTATTGAACCGTAAGAGACAAATGAAAAATACAACGCATGCCATTCCATGACATAAAGAATGCTATCTGCAAACATTTAATGAAAAATATCACAGAATGAACTCGCACTCTACGTCAAAAAAACAAATGTTTCAGTAGAAGACGCTATCCTATTGCTCATGTACAACGAAAATTATAAAGTTCTGGAAGACGACTATGGATAAGAAACTTGTACAGCTAAATTTTAAGCACCTCACCTACAGGAGGTCAGCATAAGGTATCACAGAAAGTGCCCAACGTTTAAATATAGAAAAAGAAACATACCTCCATAAACCCTTCTATCATTCGTTCTGTAAGAAAAATAAAATTAACCTGATAATACTGGCGAGAAAAGTGCATTATACACTTTTAAAACGGCTCACCAAAACATCTCTTGAACCACATACCTGTCTGCAAACTTTGTTCAAAAATTTAATTACGACTGTCCTTCGAGTTGTGTCACTCAAGCCAAAAAAAAAGCCTCTGCAGAGCAACCAGCATGCTGAAGGCCTTGCATTCGTACTGGATGCTGAACAGCCAATATGCTGCCAACAACATGCACAGCCCCTCTCAGCATTAAAAACGGAGAACAAGCGCTCACGATCCACAACAAGGTGAAGAAAGTCTGCATCGTCCAGCTCTTGCTTGTTGTAGAGGACACATGGTGCCGGTGGGGTGTTCTCGTCCTGCGTTAGGTAAAAGAAAAAAGCACAACGTATTTTAATGTAGAAGGCCAAAACATGTTTGCTCTTGTCAACTGCTATTATTTGCTGCAGTTAAGGCCATGAGCATCAGCCTCCACACAGGCATAGAGTGCATATGTGTGAACAAGTGACCGGCATCTGCAGCAATGTAAAACGAATGAGGAATTACAATCGGGGCAACATCTCGACATGAAAGTATTGCGATATAATCTTAGGGACACTTTTGAGTATCTATTTCTGTACCAAGATGCATTTGCGAAATCTATTTGTATTTCAGTGGTGAAATACTTTTGCGATGTATATTATGATACGCTGCTAGACTTATGTATCTTGCTACATTTATTGTTAGAAATGAGCTGACATGTTCGGGGATAAAAAAAATAGAAGCCACGCCACAAATCCGACGCATCACAGGTTCGTTTTCGCAACGAGTGATTTTTTTTGCTTTGCTATCAGATTTCGCTTTTACAGCGGCCGCTTTTCTTTCTGCAGACAGCGGCCTTCCTGTGAACATTTGAGGTTATTGTTTGGGTAAGAGGGCACCAACAAATGCACAGATGAGAAACAATATGTCCAAAAGGGTGAGAAGACAAAAAGCAAGCAAGTTTGGGCAGACACGCTTTGTCAGGCGGTGTCATCGGTCGCCAGCGTTCTTTGGGTGCGATAATGGGTTCTTATCCGTATCAGCGAACATAGCCAAGGGAAGGCAAGTTAAAAAAAAAAAAACGGGACAAACACCGACAGAATTCGGGGAGCTCAGGTGCTACAATATACGTCGGCCACGGACGCACTTTTCTCACCTCGCCACCCTGCATTTATGAACCGTAAAGGGCTGCCGACTGACCATAATGGTACTAGCTGATATTTGTCCCTTGGCCAATGTTAATTTTGCTTCCTCCTCTACACTGAACAAATAAAGATGAGGGTTACAGAAAACAGCAAACATAATGTCTCGTATGTAGCTGTAAAAATTAATTTTCACGAGCTACATTTTTTGTACAGACACCGGCTATGTGAGCTCCCCCGTCCGAACACCAACCGGTGCAGCGAAAATCCAGCATGCAGCGCGTCGAGCGTGGCAAGGTTGACGGCTGTGGTTTTCGACAGTGGAGGTGGTGATTGCACAGAAACAGGTGCTCGTGATAATATATTTCTACAGCTATCTATGAGACATTGTTGTGTTTGCACCTTGCTGCACCCCTCGAATTCGTGACAGACAAAGGTGTTCTGAAAAAATATACAATGAGCTGTAATACTGTTGAAATTTGGGCTAGTTGGTGAAGCATGTTTACGGGTAATACAGCGCGAACAAGGACACAGGACAGAGAAGATGTACACAGACTGAGCGCTGACTGTCAACTGTTTATTTTTAAAGAAACGCCCAACGGCGTGGTCACACCAAACAAAAATTACATCTCGACACATGACCGTCACATGATCGTCAGAAGTTAAAACCCCTCAGAAATGCCAACTCACAATCATAAAGATCTATCGAAGGCCCACTGACACAGTTGTCTTTGAACTTGGTATCGTAAAAGGCCTCAGTTATCTCCCTAGTTCGTTGGTGACTGTGTCTTCCCAGAACCGTGGTACCTTCCAAAACCGGAGAACAACCACATCTGTCGCAGTGAACCGCCATATTCCCTGACGGAGATGCCCTAATCGAACACGTGTGTTCACGTAATCCATCATTAATGCAGCGACCGCTCTGGCCGATGTAACTTTTTACAAGTCAGGGATTCCTGTAGACCCCCCCTCCCCGCAAGGGACAAACTTGTTTTTATGCTTCTTATCACATGCGGCCCTGACAACCGATCCCCTCTCCAGCCTCACACATAAACGTCCCAGCTTGGCCGGTGCTGAGAAAACGACAGGACCATCGTCGCGTTGCGCTACTTTCTTTAACCTATGCGCCACCTTATCGATTTCTACGTAGACTTCCTACCCATAACTACCACCGGATTTCTCACCCTCCTCAAGAGGCACTCGGCCACACCTACCAGGAGATTGCCAGGAAAGCCGCCCTCCAAACGTTTGTTGGCCTGGCTACGAAAACTCGTCGTCATTTGGTGAGGACATGACCTGATGCGCGACCCCCAAAGACTACTGGATACGATTCCCCTTTTAACTATTTTTGAATTGACTCGAGTCGAATGGAAGCACACCCTTCTTCGACCTAGGACAGTAGCACCAACACACGTGGGACTCCGAGAAAGTTAGCTTAATGTCTAAAAACTGTAGAACACCCCCAACAGGGTCTTCTTTAAGTGACGTATTCCTGTCCAGGTGTGATAGAGGCATAGCCGGAGATTAAGGGAGTGACGTCATCCGTGTATTTAGGTGCTTAGATTACTTTTTGGTGTTGTTCCGAACTGGTTTTGGCCAGAAGAAAGAGGGCGTGGTTGCAAACATGTTAGTTGTGTTCAAGGGTCATGCCAAGGGGTTGAACTTCACCAGTTCTACAGTTTTTAGACATTAAGCTAACTTTCTCGGACTCCCACGTGTGTTGGTGCTACTGTCCTAGGTTGAAGAAAGGCGAGCTTGCGTTCGTCTCTAGTCATTCAAAAATAGTTAAAAGGGGAGTCATATTCAGTAGTCTTTGGGGGTCACTCGTCAGGTCATGTCCTCACCAAATGACGACGAGTTTTCGTAGCCAGGCCAACAAACTTTTGGAGGGCGGCTATCCTGGCAATCTCCTGGTAGGTGCGGCCGAGTGCCTCTTGAGGAGAATGAGAAATCCGGAGGTAGTTATGGGTAGGAAGTCTACACAGAAACCGGTGGTGGTGCCCTATATCCATAAGGTGGCGCATAGGTTAAAGAAAGTAGCGCAACGCCACAATGTTCCTGTTGATTTCTCAGCACCGGCCAAGCTGGGACGTTTATGTGCGAGGGTGGAGAGGGGATCGGTTGTCAGGGCCAAACGTGATAAGAAGCATGGAAACAAGCTTGCCCCTTCCGTGGGTGTGTGTGTGTGGGGGGGGGGGGGGTCTACAGTGATTCCCTGACTTGTAAAAAAGTTTACATCGGCCAGACCGATCGCTGCCTTAATGATAGATTGCGTGAACACGCGTGTTCGATTAGGGCATCTCCGTGAGGGAATATGGCGGTTCACTACGACAGATGTGGTTGTTCTCCGGTTTTGGAAAATACCACGGTCCTGGGAAGACACAGTCACCAACGAACGAGGGAGATAACAGAGGCCTTTTACATTTCCAAGTTCAAAGACAACTGTGTCAGCACGCCTTCGATAGATCTTTATGATTGTGAGTTGGCATTTTTGAGGGACTTTAACTTGTGAAGATCATATGACGGTCATGTGTCGTGATGTAATTGTTGTTTTGTGTGACCACGCCGTTGGGCATTTCTTTAAATATAAACAGTTGACAGTCAGCGCTCCGTCTGTGTACATCTTCTCTGTCCTGTGTCCTTGTTCGCGCTGTTTTACCCATAAACATACAATGAGCTGTCTGTGTCAAGAGAAGAGCAATCTCGGTGGCCCAAAAGGTAACCTGCAGCTGCTGGATGACTTGATGTAAACGGACCCAGAATTCGCGGGCTTGGAGACCGTGTGATATTAAACTGAAAAGTTAATAATCTCAAATCATTATCCAATTTAAGCCCAAATTCTATGATTCGCACATGCCTATTATTTTCAGTAGGAAGCCAAAGGCAAAACCAAGTAGTAGTCCGTTGAATTTATTGCCAAATAGAATACAGTTTGAGTACCAAACTGGATGCTTTGCTTGTTTGAAAGGTTGCGATAAAAAATGCAATACTTTAATTAATTGGGTGAAAAGCAAAGCTTTGTAACAATTATGTGCATGATTACATTCTACAAGTCGTTTTACATGTGGACACAGCATTCTATTTGAAAGCTAACAGAATTTTTAAAAAAGGCCGTGAGAGTTATGTCAATGTCTACTTCACTGCGTGTTCGTGAGACTCGGCGGACATTAGTAAAGGGATAACCGTCACAGTATGTTGACTAATTGACCCAAATTTGTTAGCTTTGTAATTACTGGTTTTATGGGCCATGTTGCAACTGCAGTGTTAAAAGCCAGTCAATATTAAAGGCTATAACGATTTAAACAATTCACAAAAAACCAAGCGGCTTCGAGATATTCATTGTCCAACTTTTGCGTTTTTAATGTCAGATCCAAAAACTGCGCTCAGTTTGAGCTCAAGAATTCGTGCCGTTAATGGTGGGTAGAAGAGTGACATAGTTCTACCAGGCACGTCGTCACTATCTCGACAGTGCGTCCTTGGTGGATGCATCAGCATCATACTTCCAAGATAGTGAAAATGCGTTCGAAGCCACCCCATCCGCACAACATCCTGAGGTCTTCTGAGCGCAAGATTTTGGAATTGGGTGACGAAAAGGCAGATTTTTAGCATTGAATATCTCGAAACTTGTTGCCATTCGCAAATTGTGTCAATTGGGTGAGTCTTTAATATTCACTGCCTTTGAAACTAGAATTGAAACAATGCCCCATAAAATCATTGATTAAAAATATTATGAAAACATTTTGGTATATTAGTTATGATTAACATACTGCGACGGTTATCCCCTTATCTGATGTCCTCCGAGCCCCATAAACACACAGTGAAGGTGGCATCCAAGTAACACTCACGCCATTTGTTTTAAAATTTCGTTCGAATCAAAATAGAAAGTTTTGTATATATATATATATATAAATACCGGGTGCATGTGCAAGCAGCCGGGCACCATCCCACTTTAGAAATCCACTTTTTCCTTACGCAAAAATGGATCAAACTGGACAAGGCCAGTTTTACATAAACCCCGAGCACGGCATGTACCAAGGACCGCCAGAAATGATTGCTTACCTCATAGAACACTCAGTATGGCTTGAAGAGAGCGGCTTGCAGTCTTTGACGGTTGGGTCTACCCGCTTGGTTCAGCTGGGACCTGCAATTAATTTTGATACAGCTTGCCATATACCACGAAGTAACAAAGAGAAAGCCAGTAATACATAAGCCTACAGCACGACATGTCCCAAGGACCGCTAGAAATTCTCGCTCACCTCATAGAACACTTCATGCGACAAAACCCTGCATTAACGACCGATTGAACTTAGTATAAATGTTGCAGAAAAATAAGGATATGTATTCAGCTGCATCAAAACACGTGATCTAATGCAATAATTGTGTGTTCTTATAGAACACTACTGAAATAATTTTGACTAAAGAGAATGACCACAACTTAAGTATATACTGAAAGAATCAATAACAATGATGAAACCTAGAAATTTGTTGAATGCCTTCCCCGTGTTTTGCCATCGAGTGGAAGAAGTTTCTTGGCCTATATTTATTTTAGAAACAGGCATGATGTCCATCTGTATTTTTTTTAAATCTCAATGTTGTGCATGATATTTTCGTTTCTAGGTTGAAAGCTCAAGGGCATTCTCTGTTGTTTGTTTAATCAAATTTACCCAGATGTTAGTAGGTTGCTTCTTTGCGTTTACTGTTCTTGGGTATACTAGGGGTTGTGAACAGTATAACGCTGTGAGGTCCAGGAAGAAAGTCCCTTTGTAGAAGGGTGGTAAACAGAAGAGAAATTGTAAAGAGTGACTTCATGTCTTCCCCTATGTTTCCTCTTTTGGGTCGCCTATTCATTTTCTTTTGTCTATTAAAACTTAGCTCTGTTTGACACTTCTCTGCGTTTGTGCCATCCTTCAGAGAACCAGTCTTGAATAAATTATTCGTGTTTAGCCTGTATAGCTAGCTTGCACCCTCGTTTTTGTTTTTGTTCATTAATAAATAACTGTAGGACTCGACTGTAAGCACAGTGTTAATGCATACAAATAAATAGCAGCATACTTTTGTTGACTAGGTGCTGATGATTGGACCAGTTGGTAGCCAATAATTAAAAAGAAATCATGCAGAATATGGGAACAGAGGATACGAACACAGCGCTGTGTTGATCTCCTCCTTGTCCGTGCGATTCACACTCCGTGTTTTTAATAATACATTTTTTTAAATATTTTTTGCTTGGTACCATCTGTATAGGGGTTCACTGGAGCGACCCACCTGCCATTGCATTCACTTTAGGGCAGCTCCCCCTTCCTCATGGTGCCCTCGTTGAGGAAGTGCTGGGCGGGCGTCACTCTCACTCTTGTGGTGCATCTCCCCAGGCTCCCATAGGTTTCAAGCTGCTAGCCAAACTGAGTCAGGCCTGCCAGCCCTGCAGGAAATGTCAGTTCCACTCTTTTAGACGTAGACACTCACATGTTGCGTGTACCTGAAAGAAGCGCTGACAGAGAGGAAACAATATGACTGGCCCTTTTTGAATGCATGCTTTTCTTTCGCTGAGAACATACATACAAGTCAAACGCTATTGTACATTCAGTGGTGCAGCTTAATTTATGAAGAGCACGTTTTTATATAACTTCGAGCAGTGGCGTCACGAGGGTCAGCGGCACCCAAGGCCCAAGGCGGCAGTCCGCCGCCACGCCCCCCCCCCCTCCCCCGCTCTCGTGGCCCGCCGCGACACCCCCCTGAGCGCTGCACCCGGGGCAGTCCAACCCCCCCCCCCTTTGTGACGCCACCGACTTCGAGCTCTTTGAGAAAAGATTCAATATCGGAAATTCAATATCAACATCGGTCGGACATAAATGGCTGCTATGAACTGTCCTATACATTTAGTCATTACCTGATATCAGACTTGTACACGTTACCGAAAAATAGTAAGGAATTACATTTACAATTACTCAAGGCTAAATTGTAATTTATTACAATTACAATTACCCTCCTATAAAAGTAAGTGACCGTTACACCCAAAAGTAATCCGTTACTTTCGTGGCGTTACTTTCAACAATATTTTCCTCAGTTAAGAAACAAAGGGAAGAAGGTTATTCAAGTTCTTATTGTTGCCACCTCTTCCATTTATTGACCTTGAGTATTTTGAGCAACACCTGACTCTCGAAAGTCTCGTCAGACATTTTGCGTTATATCTTACTCAATATGTCGACTGCTACGCTGAACACCCTTCGAACTGAGGCACTGGATGGGAGTGCCACGTTGTGCCTCACGAATGTTTCATGCTCTGCATTGAGCTTTTTCAGCGAAGCAATGGAAGTACTATTTACCTCGAAGATAGAGCGAAGGTTCGTCATTGCAGCCGTTGCCTGATATTCGAGAGTTTTAGTAGAGTTGGTAACGGTGGGGGGTAATAAAATAATAAATAAGGTTTGGGTCGATATTCTTCTTCCTTTGGTTCTGAACAGGTCAAGCCTCGGTTGAGACGTTGGTTAATAAGAAAACGTTTCCAATATTTAAATAAAAGTAATCGAGAAAAAAAACAACGGGACACTTATAACAACAATTATTTAGAACGTTGGTTAAAACAAGGAAATGTAAATGCACGTTTGCCATGTGTACCTTTCTTGGTGCCGTTCAAAAACGCACGGAGCACGGACCGACTGCAGTTTACTCCGGTGTTCTCCGGATAGACGTCCGCTGATGCCACGTGCAGCGAAGGGCAGAGAACTAAGTAAGCCGCGCTCCCGGGACACTCACTAGCTTCACTCTCTCATCAAGCACTGAATATCAAGTCTACGTCAGCCACCATCATGTTTTATTTGTAAAAATATCTGCTTGAGATAAGATGCGTCCTGCTGGGGTAAAAACAGAAAGAAGAAAAAAGGAAGACTATTACCATTTGGGAAGTGCTCGCAAGAAGCGGACTCACAAAGAAGATTACTAAGATGCAGATAACCTGGCTGAAATTCACAAATAAAGTGGGCCAACCCTAGAAGTTGGACTGCAAAAAAAAGTAAGTCGCTTTTAAAACAGGGTCAAATAAGGTGAAAGAAGCAGAAAAAAAATACATCCTGTTTTCTAAGAGATGATAAGTGTCCATCGACAAACGAGGATGCTTGTGGCAATAACAGCTTCACATATTATCACACCTCTTTTAGTAAATTTTAGGGTAGACGGAGCGTTGTCTCGTGTTGTGACATTATGAAAATGATCCTAGCCACTATAACCGAGAAGGACATTGTTAATTCTTGTCTGTGCACTTAGCGCCTGGAGCTTCTCGAAGAGGCATACAATCCCTTGGTGTCTTCCTCTCCCCGCCTTCGATCGCAAAGAAAAACAAAGACACTAAAAAAAAACGGATAAAATTTGCCCCCTTCTCCCTTTTTTGTTTTTGTAGAAATGTTTATTTGGATTTTTTGTCATTGCTGTTAGGGTCTAAAAAAATAAAATCAGGAGCTTGGTGTTGAAAAAAAAAAAAAAAGGCTTTGGGGAACTCAAGAGTGCCAAGCCTCCCTTTGCGCTGGTCAATCACTGCGCTCAACTTTACCAAACTAAAAACGACATTCTCTTTAGAGGGGGGGGGGTGGCTGGTCCTGAAAAAATTTAACGGATTACAAGGAATCCGTTACGTAAAAAATGTAAGGGAATTACTTTAAAATTACTCCAGAAAATATGTAATTATTCCGTTACTAAATTACCGATAAATGTAAGGGATTACAAGTAATTTCGTTACTTGTAACGGATTACGTACAGTCGTCCTCAATATGAGCGTGAACACGCCACCGTCGACCGATTGGTACTGCCAGCTCCAGCTAGCGGCGCTTCCACGAGTCAAGGCGAGAATAAGCGCCTGCGCAGAAAGGACGGATGGGCTGTTACGAGAACGCACGCCACCCCTTTTGCATGTCAGTTTGGATAAGGCAGAGTGTGCTGCTTTATATATTTATAAAAATTGCACGGTCAGTGTGGATGCGACCTTCTACACGCGCTCCGTTTTTCTGATCTCGCTTCGTGCGCTATCTTTTCGTTAACGCGGAACTGATAATTTTTTTTTCTAAGGAGGCGCGCATGTATTTTTTTGTTTGTGAACTCATGAATTGTTTTGATCGGTCTTTTAAGAACGACACCATTTCACAGGAATAGGTTTATTTCTTTTGAAACAGCTTTTTTCAAAAAAGAAAAACAAACAACCATGTTGATTCCTGTTATCAATGACCTAGTTTTAAGACATCTAGCACTTAACTTTCCAGATTGTCTTTTGTGCGTCTTAGTAGCGGGTCATGCCACCGTGCGCCCTGAGGACGCACGCTATTCTCGAAGGCAGAGACTGAGAAAGCGCTTCGACGATATCGGTGTGTCCCCTCAGTCGGTTCCACTCGGCTTCCACGGCATTCCAGAGGTCGTCGGCGCGTGCACTGTGGAGGGATTGCTTCGCCAGGCTCCGCTTTATAAGCCCCCAGATGTGCTCGATAATGTTCATATCAGCACCTTTTGGAGGCCAAGACAACTGTCGGACGTAACGCTCCTCCAGGAGCGTCCGCACTTTGCCGGCGGTGTGGACTGGGAGAGGTCTTGCTGGAAAAAAATCCCCGTCAGGAAATGGACCACCGAGAACATAGGGAAGCATGACGTCGTCCAAGATGTTGCAGTAGTTCTCAGAGGTCAGCCTTCCTTCAATTCTGTGCAGTGGTCCAAGCCCTTGGTAGGAGACAGCTCCCCAGACGTTCACAACCGACCGACCACTTGCTGCCACTTCCTGCAGGAACTCGGGGTCATATCTGCAGCAGTCCGGCCGCCATACGCGTCGCTTTTGATCCCAACGAGTCGTAAATGTGGACTCATCAGAAAAAAGGACGCTCCTCCAGTCTGCAATGGTCCAAGAGCTGTGGTCTCTGGCGAATGCCAACCGCTGCCTCTTGTTGTCTTCGCTGAGCCGAGGCTTTTGGGCCTCGGCTCAGCGGCTTTTGAGCCCAGCCTCCGAAAACCTTCTGTAAATTGTCGATGTGCTCACCTGAAGGTTGCAGGCATTGCGAACATCTCGTGCCGACTGAAACGGGTCGACTGCCACGGCCGCCACAATCGTCTGATCTTGTTCGGCTGTTGTCACACGTGGACGTCGATTGTGTGGCGCGTCCGCAATGCGGCCTTCGTTCTTGTATGCTTGTATTATGCGATTAACGGTTTTCAATGGGCGCTGCACCAAATCGGCGATGGCTCTTTGGCTATACTCCTTAAGGCACAGGTCTATAATTCGGCGACGCTCGTCTTCGGGTACGCGCGACATCTCAACAGCAGTTTAATAATGAATAAATTTCGCGTAGGCGCCCCGTTTTGTGCAATTCAAACACGCCCTCATTTTGAAACGATAACAATACCTATTTCATCATACTACGTGTCAGCCGGCGCTACGAGCTAATCGGACCAATCAAGCAGCGCCAAAACGCAAATCACTGGGTTTTTTTCTGTGTACGATTGGTTCAGCAATCATCGAACCCGCACAAAACGTGACGAACAAGCATGATGGCGCGCTTTTGACGCTGTCTGATTGGTCGGATTAGCTCGTAGCGTCGGCTGCGTCTAAATTTAAGGTGAAACGAAGTATAGATAAAACGTCTTCACTGATACCAACTTCAAGACCCAATCATAACGCCCCCGTTTCCTACTTCCCTGTCAAACAGATTTGTTTTATACCGTCAAGAGTGACTATCGACTATGCCGAAACGCGCAAGCTACACAGCAGGATTTGTCGTTTAAAAAGCGCAGTCCGTGGCCGATTGCTTATCGGAACCAGCGCTTCCAACTATCAATAAAACAAAACAGACGGGCCGCGGGCGGTTTTAAGATTCCAGAACGGGGGTGATACACGATATCGCAACAGCGCATCCGTCCTTTCTGCGCAGGCGCTTATTCTCGCAGTGACTCGTGGAAGCGCCGCTAGCTGGAGCTGGCAGTACCAATCGGTCGACGGCGGCGTGTTCACGCTCATATTGAGGACGGCTGTACAAGTCTGCCTGATATCATAAAAACAGTAGAGCAGGGTAGGGCTGTACTGCATCAATTACGAATTTGTAACCAATTAATAGTTGGCATTTATTTATTTATTACTATTGGCTATTAGTCTGACAGAAAGAATATCCGGGCAAGTTGGTACGGTGGTAGTCTTTCAACTCTATCGAATATCGAGGTTTGACATGAGCGTTTCAGTTATTTTTCCACCCTTTTTCATGCTTTTTCTAGCTGCTCTGCTTTTTGTAAGGGATTTCGCCACCACTAAAAAAACATGACAACCAAACCTTTTTTTCTTTTTTTTTTACATTACACTTGTGAATTTGGAATGTGTGCCGGTTCGGCAAAGGCGAAGAGACCGCGCGTCTCTACGGCAAAAAAAATCATGCTGCTCGCTCTTGTAAAGTTTTTCCCGCTATATGGAACAAATCGGTGGCGTGCGGTTGTTGGTACAAGACGTCAGAACTAGCATGACCTGTGATTAACACTTTGGGACGGTGATGGAATGCTTGAACGTCCGTCAGACGGCACTTGAACGCTCCGTAAAAGCGTGGTCGGAGGAGCGTCGTTGGACGGCGCCTAGAACATGTCCACGGTTCCGCCGCACGGGAATCCTTCTCACAGTGCGGAGCGAGACAGAGGTTTTGAAGAAGATACGCTCTTCTCAAGTAATAAAATAACACAGGACAGAAGCATAGTTAAAATGAAGCATAGCTTAGCAAGCACACGGTACACGACAAAGTTTGAAACAGCAGCCCACATCGCAGAAACAAAAGAAAGTTGCTTACCGGCGTTTCCACGAGTCGTCCATGCTGTCCCGAACTTACGGGCGTTGGCAAGTCGCAGCTTCTCCCAGCTCTCAGTCATTGCTTGCTATTCTTGGACACGGTATTCATAAGGAAGATATCTAAAATATCCGCTAAAACGTCTATAACGTAAAAAGAAAGGAGATTCCCGACGCCTCTGGAACTCCAACGGCCATCCAAGTTCGGCTGCCCAGTGCCCAACGGAAGCTGATTGCAATAGCGATGGTCGTGCGCAGTCTTTAAGAGTCTATTTTCCTTTTTTAGAACGATACTAAGCAAATTATTATTATATTAGTAACATTAAAAATGTCAATACAATAATAATGTAAAACATTACAAAAAGTAAGTAAATCTGAGGTTTTATTTAACCTTTAGGTTGTTTCTTTTTTTGTGTAAACCGAAACCGAAACTAACTCAAGCAACGTTTCCTTCGTCGTATTTGTTTGCGTGTGCCTGTGCGCGTTCATGCGTGTGTGTGTGTGTGTGTGCGCGCGCACGCGTGCGGATGCGTCCGCGTGCATGCGTGTGGGCGTCTCTGCTTATGCGTGCGTGTGCGTCTGCGCGCGGGCGTGCGTTTGCGCGTGTGCATGCGTGTGTACGTGCGTGCGCGCGTGTATGTGTGTGTCTGCGAGCGTGCAAGCGTCTGTTTGTGCGTTCTATTGTCCTGCGCCAGCAAGAAGACCAATTGGATGTCCCTGGACACTGTTAAAACACTAACTTTTTGTTTAATTTTATTAATAATAATAATAATAATAATAATAATAATATTATTATTATTATTATTATTATTATTATTATTATTATTATTATTATTATTATTCAGCCCTCAGCACTTTATACAAGATGTGTAATTGACAAACACTATTGGCACAGCCCTTTCAAAACGCCCCGTGTTCTGCAGCGCAACTTAAGGGAAAGTGAACAATTTTTCATTCCTCGTGTATACACAAAATATGGAAAACGTATGCGCTCTCTCTATGTCCCGGAACTTTTCAATACATTGTCAGAGTCATTCTTGGAACTCAGCTCAAAGCGTCAGTTGAAAAAACAACTAAAACAATTTGCTAAATATCCTGCTTCTGAACATGTCCTTTTTGTGCATCTCGTGTTTTTTTCTTTTTTGCTTTCACATTTCCCAGTTTTTGAATAGAAGATTTTTTGTGGTCAAAGAGTGTATTCCGTGGCGATCCGTTTTTAATCACCTTTAGGGTATTTATTCTGGTGTATGATTACATGTCAGTAATTTTTTTAAGAGTTATGTATGCATAGTTCTTGGAATTGTTTTTTAAGTGTTTTGTTTGTTTGTTTTTTCATCACGTGCCAGAATTTGATTTTCTTCACGCCGCTGCTGGGTCTAGTCCTACAAGCCTCTTTTGGCTTTCGACGGACCCGCATTCTTGTATGTTGTTATGAAATACGTGAAATAAAATTATTATTATTAGTATTATTATTGTTGTTGTTATTGAAACATAGCCCTGAGTCTTTAGACTCAGGGCCATATAATTTCCTATAGGTGGGTAAAGAAAATGTATTGGTTCCCAGTCTTTAGACTCGGGATCATAGGATTTTCTATCGGCGGGAAAAGAAAATTGATTGGTTCCCAGTATTTAAACACAGGGCCCTAAACTTTTCTATAGCTGGCTGTAGCTGTATTTATAAATTTCTAAGGCCGACCATACAAAGCTACAGGGGGTGTTAGCCTGCCATTGAATTTTCCATAGACGACCATAGACCATTTTTGAATGGAATGTCTCGGACTGGTTTATTATGGGTTTTGCCTCTTTATGTGTGTGAGTTTTTGTGCATGTCATCATATTCTCAAATGAATAGTTTACCCAGGTTGACATGGTCATGTGACAGGTTTTAGCAGCATGTCATGAATATTTGTCAAACATTTTCACTATATTTTGATTTCATGTTGTCAGATATAAACTCGTGACTAACTGATTTTCTTACTGTACACTTCCATCAATAAATATTTGTAAAAAATGCTACTTTCATCGTTTCACCCTAATTTCCAATTTCTGAGCATGGAGTGATTTGTAAGAAAATTAAATATGAACTCATATATTAAATTTTGTTTGAAAACATAAAAATTGTATGCAAAAGAGGCACTTTATTATCAGCTATTTGGATTAATTACAACTGACAATATAAAAAACTGGACTGCTAACAACTGTTGCTTTTCAAGCAGAAATCTGACCTGTACATTATGGACAGAGCCATATATAAACTTTCCAAAACCATTTCATATATTTATTTAGCACCCTCTTCTACACCCTTCTTACACCCTTTACTAAATGGAGGGTGTAACACGAAACAGCGCCCCCTACGGTAAAATTATGAGGGTGTATTCCTGGATTTTAGGGTGTTAAAAGGGTGTAGCTGAGGATGTAAGTTGCTAAAACACCCCTTTTACACCCAAGGTGTAAAAGCTTTTACTGTGTGACCGACGCCCGCCCGCTGCGCAGTGCGCATCAGTGCGAATGCTCAGCGCAGCGGCTCGGCCAGGCTTGACGGCTCTCTGCCGCTCTGCCGGGTCGCTCCCTTCGAACTTTTCGAACTGCCTCCGGAGCGCGCGCGCTGGTTGACGATGGAAGTTTGTCTTCTCAAAAAACGATGCTGTAACGTATCATTTGATGGCGCAAATGCACGTATTTTTCACGTCGTTTTTTATACAGTGTGTGAACCTTGCGAAACAGGCGACGAAGAGTGGCGGGTGAAATGTGCTCGCATGTTGTCGTAGATTTTCTGTACGACCTAGGATTACCCAGAAAGGTGGGTCAGTACCGATAAATGTGAGCGTAACAAGCAACGAAATGCACGTGACCTGTGGAACCTATTCACCCTCATTATTTTATCGTGCGAACCGACATTGTCACGTATCGCGTTTGATTTGGGTCCCAACACCGATAGTTTTTTGTATTGCAATGTTGTGTTGCAACATCCAATTGTTTCGCGGTACTTTGGGTTTATCGTTTGGCGATCAACTTGTTGCATTACAACAACTGCAATAAACATTTGGTGGAAAACGATCACTCCGATAAGCACGTCGTTATTGGGCTTTTTCATTGAAAGGTAGGTCGCGGGTGTTCCAGCTAGTTATTCTGAATGGTTTGATGGTTGTCTAGCATTTCAAGCGCGCGAGGCTGTGTTTACTGTGTGCCGTACCAACAGCTGTACATACTTGCACTGTCGATCAATGTTAATGTGTTCGCAACGCAGAACGTTTTTGTTCCGTGTGTATCCACACCCAATATCTTTCTCTCGCGTATTGCCGTAAGGTAACTCGTGCTGTTTTACGATATCATTCACGCGATGTCGTATATGTGGGCAATGGGCACACCGATATCCACATGTTGCTTCACGAAAGCTCAATATCGTGTTACGGTTCCTCTTAGTCCGCGGTATATGCCGACGTAATTCATGGTGGTAACTTGGTATCCGTTCTGAGACATGTGCACGCGATATCATATTGTATTCTCCTTTGGGCCCGTGGTCGACGACCGATATTTATATATCGTGTGGCCGTACAGTCTGTTCATGTCGGTCACCAATATGCACGCGATGTCGTATTCTGTTCCGATAACCGCGCGTTATATCGGGGTATTGTGCTCCAATATCGTGTTGTATACCAATAACCGCAAGTTCTATTGGAAGATTGTGCTCCAATATTGTGTTGTATACCAATAACCGCAAGTTATATCGGAATATTGTGCTCCAATATCCTGTTGTATACCAATAACCGTATACTATATTGGGATATTGTGTTCCGATATGAATTTCCATCGTGCGTATTGGGTTAATCGGATAACAATAAGTTTTATGGGTTTCCATCAACTTCATTGGAATAGAATATTTCGTATAAGCCGAGTTCATATTGGCCTTTTTCAATAGGGCGGAAGAGCAACAGGGCCGATAAAGAATTGTAAGGGATGTTGAACCGAAATTCGGATTTTGCAAAATAAGGCCGCAGAAGCTTTGAACGAGGCGCTGCGAACTTCAAAACAACACTGATACATCAATATCTCAAATAAATAACCGTATTTTTGAAGAAAAAAAAAAGTGCGCGATCAAGCGAGGACTAGGACGTCACGATCTTTCTGGAATATCTGAGAATAAGGAGAAGCGGTCTCGCTTCTCTCCTCCTCGCTTCAGTTCACCAGCTCGAGGGAAAGAAGCGAAGAGGAGAGGCAGTCAGAACCGTGACGTCACATGTCTCGTCGGCCTCGTCGGCCTCGTCGGCCGTGTTCAATCCTGCACTTCTATATAGCTGTATGAGTGATATTTTGGGGTTCTGCAGCGTCCCGCCTATCGCCCCAGCCTTGTTTTGTAAGCTCTCAATTTCGGTTCAGTATCCTTTTAACCCCCGGTGTTGGAGAACACTCTGACCCTAAAATAAAAAAAAATAAAAAAATCCAGCTTACGATGTGACAAGCCTTCCGCCATATCAAAAACTGCTTAAAGGGCGTGGGAACCCTGCGTGTACAAAACGATCGCGACCAGATTGCTTGCATGTTATTCGTCTCCGGCTTTCCCCTTTGTGAGGGGCCAAGGTCACTCATTTATGCGAGAAACGCTTCATTGCTGAAAAACAGCCGTCACCAAAGTATGCGCGGATGTTGTATGGTTTAACGGCGCACAACAATGACAAATAATAAAGGATCAAGTGGTGCTTAACCTGTGCGCTGTGTCATTCTCTGTGGTAGTTATAGTAGCATGGATAATCCAACACTGGCGCCCAATGTGGAACTTGAACCCACAACACCGGAATGAATGCTTCATTTAGACAGTTTCGTTGGTTTCGTTGAGAGGGGTCAAAACAGCAGGAACGACAAAGTTAGAAATACAAGTGTTCATCGCAGGCAACATAATAAGCAATAGAAGGAATTGCTTCGTGGAGAGTTCATGAACCACGGTTGTCCATGGTGTCTCAGTCGTTGCTGTTGTTCAGCATGGCTGTTGTGGATTCACTGCTGAGCGCAAACTCCTCTGCTTCTTGCACAGGGGTTGTGATAATATCAGGACGCCAAGCTCTTATTGGCCGATGGAAAAAAAAAGATATGGGTAGACCTCAAGGTATCTAGGATTGCGGTCTACCCACTATCCTTTCAATCAAAGCCAATGACAGCTCAGCGTCGTTCTGACGAAACCGCAAGCCCTGAGCAAGAACCAAACGACTTGCTCTCCGCAAAGATGGAAATCTGAGAACCAGGCTTAAACACTTGCCATCTATTGACTGAGCTTGCCTGAAACAAGTATTTGGTACTCAGAAGTTATTCTACTCCTACTGAGTTATGAAAGGAGCTTGTGTTTCTTCTGGGAAAGGGTATCTGTTGTAAACATCTGGCAAGCATGCAGCGTACCTCTTCGCAGTTCTCAGAAGATCTCAGGAAGCGCTTTAGGGAAAACTTTCGAGAAACTAGCCTCAAGGCGGTAACAGGCCGACCATTACAGCAAAGGGAGACAATCTTCAGTTCAAGTTAAGAGATCTGCAACTGAGGCGGACTCGTACATGAGTGATGCGGATTGGTTCTTGAAAGGAGGAAAGGAGAAGGCGATATCAGGTGCGTACTTCGGCTCTTTCGCCGTAATTTCAATGGGTGGAACGGGAACAAAAAAGAGTTCGAAATAGAGATTTAACGTCACTGGCTTATTTTCTCCAGTGCGCAATATTTTAACGAACTTATGCGAAAAGTATGTTTTAGCTGGCAGTTTGAACAAAGTTTTTTATTATTATTTTGTCTTGTACTGCAACAAGGGATTAATCAACTTTTGTGCCGAAATAAAGCACATACGAAATATTGGTCTCACGTTATACCTAGCTGCTCTGTCGAATATGCCCGAGCGTAATCGACCATATGCGGCCAGTTTCTCACACATCGCCCGTGCGTTATTTTCATCTCTCGGCTTTTACGTGTGCAACTTACAACTTTAGCATCTACAAAAGTGGACGCCGCCAATATTTCTTGATGCACTGGCGTTTGAAATCGAAAGGGACTTTTAGGCGTCGAATGTAAGAATCCGAGTTGAATTACGATTTAGACGACTTCCGCTACTCTCGTTTATGGAGAAAAATACCTAAATGATTAAATAGGTTGTCATCGAATAAAACGGAAGAGAAATTGCACTGTGCACGCCATGCGAATTCAAGCGACGCTTAGCGTTTGTCGTTTAGATTTTGTAATCGCAAACGGGAATGGCTGCTGGTACGTAGGGCTAGCATATGATGGTACTTGTTTCATGCAGTAGGTAGTCGTACATTGTACTGTATTAAATAACAACTTATCGCAACCGGCTTATTTTCTCCAGTGCATAATATTTTAAGAAGTCTTACGCGAAAAGTATGTTTTATCTCGCTAACGCAATTTAACGATTTTTGTATTAAAAACGCTTTTGCATTTAAAACGACAGAATGTTCCGCAGGCAAAGCAAACAAACGTACGCTGCAGATTGACAACATAGTTTGTTAATGCGGGTTAATTTTTTAAGCCTCTAAAATGGACACTTTATGAAGAAAAGAATGAAGGATTTTTACTTGGAAGCGTTTTACACTGGAATTAATACATGCTGAATTTTTTCGTGCACCTGCAACCGCATATGACACCCCTTGGTTGCGATTAAAGTAAACGTGACTTGAAATACATAAAATCTTCAAACATATCGAACAGATGTTCTTGAGGATAATAAACCTAACCTTGAACATGAAACGCATGATAACTCGTCGAGCGCCTTTCAAAACCCCGAAAAATGCGAATGAATGTTAGAGAACTTCGTTCGTCTAGTGTTGATGTCCTCTGTATATAGAGGGACCAAGCTTACTGACGCACATTTCAGCTTTCCATTCGTTGCCGCTCATGACACTGAAAATATTTTAAATCCTTACTGCCGAACCAAAACCAGCATGAAATCATTCATGCCATTCCTGGAGATATTGTGCCTTGTCAACGGGTGCCTTCCAGTTATCGGCTTCGGAAGGATGATACTTTTTGCTGCACACCTTGTTCAAAGACGCAACTGACGGTCTGCAGAGCTGCATCGAATGGTACTTTCGGCAATATTTCATTTCAAAGACGGGGTAAAGCGGAAAATAATAAATATATTGCATGTATTCTAGTCAAAGACAAATAGCAATTCATCTAAATGGGCGGACTAAGTCCTCGCTCCTTTACTCCTACACAGTAAATTTCAAAGCACCTATATAGGTGCAATCGGCAATTTATCCAACGTCTTTTAGTCATACCTTTTTATTGGTGCTGTTACACATTTTGATAGGTGCTTTTAGTACACCTTCTTGAAGCAATGTTGTCTTCCTTCTTTATAGGGCCCGGCTACATTTCAGTAGTGTGTCAGCTTTTTTAGAAAGCAAATATACACGGCCTTGGAGAGCACTTGAGCTACACAGGACACTTAATGTTTTTCATTGTTAAAGAGCGATCTAACGACAGTAGTAACACGCAAAGTGTCCTGTGCCGCAGAATTGCTCTACAAGGCTGTTTGTGTTTGCTTTCTAAAAAAAGTTTATACAACAGAGAAATATATGGTTCTATCAAGAAAAGTAACAACATTCAAAGCATCATTATTCTCTTATGAAGCAAAAAGAAAAGGGTTTCGTCGAGGTGTTTATTTGATCAGTCTCAGATATTTGGGCAGAACCCAAGGCTATTTGATCAAGTAAATTTTCCACGGTGCATGTATTGCACTGCACAGAAAAGTTAAAGTGACCATGAAATGAATTTGAAGCTGGTATAAATTGGGATTTGACTAATTGCATATCGTTTAGTGCGCCAAAATAAAACCAATGCAGGAGCGTAGAAAGCCTAAGGCCTGCTTTTCGGTACGTACATTTAAAAATATATAGCGGGATTTTTCGTATCTCCTCTCCTTCGAAAGCTCTCCTCCTTTTCACAAGGATGCATCCGTCCGCGGTGGCAGAGCACGTCAGCCGAACCCAGCTCACGCATTGGACACGAACATTTCCTAACTCGAACGTATGCGTTTGTCGACAATCAATCCGTCGACGAATGTTTGAACTCGCGTTCGGGGCCAATGAGTGACGTGACGGCACTTACCATCACTTCAAAATGATAAGTTCCATGGCGTGATTAAAACGCACAATGGAAGATTGGAGGCATCACCTCCAGCGCCCAAGCACGTTACCACCACGTGATTTGTCATTTCGCTTTTGAGTTTTGATTAAAGCATACGAGGAAGAAGTTAAAAAAATCATTTCATGGTCTCTTTAAAGAGGGAGTCACACTCAACAAAACATACTGTATTATTTCATACCCAAATATCACAGCCAAGCTTTAATTTCTCAATAGAGATATGTACGATCAGTTTTGCAAACTCAATAATAAAAAACGCTACATTTTGAAGGGGCACGAATGACACTGTAACTCGATTGATTGATTTATTACTTCATATGCACAATCCATATAAGATATAATTGAAAGAAAGCTCGTTTTTCTTCGACAGATTAGTAGCGCCGAAATGTGTGGGTGGAGCCTTGATTCTTATGGCTTCCGTTTTTGGTGTCACGACCAGGACTTGCCTCGCTGTGACGACACGAGGTCAGTTGCAAACTAATTTCGATGGCGTGTGTGAAAAACACAATGAAAACTTGGAGTCATTGCATTCTTTAAAAAAAAAACATGAAAGTTGACAGTCTGACATTGCTCATAGTCATATTTCCGTGGATGAAAAGAGAATTATTAAAAATAAAGACATAAAAATGAGTGTTTGGGAAACCTTTGAATGCCGACCAAAACAACGCTTTTGGTCGTCCAAAAGCGTCGTTTTTGGTGTCTGAAAGTTCTTGCTTGATTAATGCACCTCTCGAGATTCCGCGTTGAAGCTGTGAGTTGAGTAGGTTCTCCAGCAACCCGATTTAGCTGGACAAGATCGAAGACTGATACATCGATCCTCCTGCTTTTTGTGAAGGTGTTCACTTTTTTCGTAGTAGAAGTCCGATAAGATTTTGACGGCTAGTCTTCCGACTTCACCTTCACGTTGTGCTTCCTAGAGCTTTGGCGCCTCTCGCTAGAGTGACATATATATGTCTCAAACCTCGTTATACAACTTTGTTTCACTGTTGTCTGCTCCAAGAATTTCTCTCGTACTGGCGCTCTGGGTTGATGGCTCCACGGTCTGGATGTCTTGGTATTTTCACTCTCCTAGTCTCAAAGAAAGACACTTTTCAGGAGTTTCGGTTGCTGAGCCTCCGGTGACTCGTTTCTCGAACGCTCGATTCTGGTTTTGGCTGTTCTATAGGAATCGCCTTCCGAACGCCTCTTTGCAGGGGTAAACAAAAGTGCTCAGGGCGGCCGCAGTGAGTGGCGTCGAGCCTCGTGGCTCTGACCAGCGTGCACGATAGCTGGCAAAGAACGAGCGGGAGCGGCAGTGAGCAAGAGGCAGTGCTCTGTTCAGGCACGTTCACACACTTGAAACCAAGTAGGACCGACAAAAACAATACCGTTTTTTAAGCCTCTCGCGACGGCTTAGGACCTGCTCCTCAGCAGCGTATGCGATTCCACACCGTCGCAAGAGGCTTAAAAAGCGGTCTTTTCTCTGTCTTTCCTATGCTTGGTTGAGAGTGTGTGAACGGGCTTTTCCCAAGAAGCGTCCTGGCTGTATCAGAAGACCCAGCGCAGCCTCTTCTTCTCGGGTCACTTTCGCGTGGAGTGCCAGTTCACCTTGGCATCGAATTGCTCAGGTTTGCCCTGCCATAAACGTAATGATTTCCTCGAGCAGTTCTGCCGTAAACCTCTTTGCTTGTCCCGCCTCGGCTCCTCCATGTCGCTGCTAATGGAGAATTCGGGTGGTCAATCGCCGGTGAGCCCTTGCCAGTGGCACCGGCTATACACCGTTTCACCTTATGCTGTACCGCGTCGGAGGCTAGAAGCGCGAGCTCATAGCGTTGGCAGCTGCCCTTGGTGCACGAGAGCTTGTGCCGCCGAGGTGTGCCATAGAGCAAAGAGCTCGCGCTTGTAGCCTTTCCTGCGGTACAACATAAGGTGAAACAGAGTATACCAAAACCGCGCAAGCGGCGCACCACGTGACCCTCTTCATTCGAACACAAAGCGCCGCCAACTGGCGTTTTTATTTGCCTGGGTCGCGCGTGGGCTTTGTTAACTTCTTCCTCGATTGATCTATGATACAATAAGCACACTGTAGGCGTCAACAATATAAATTCCGACTCTTTGAGATATGTGTAAACACATTGGCTCCACAATTCTTTTCAAAATATTAAGGTCACCACAGCCTGTACATCTGACAGGATCTTAAATTATAATATTAATGAAAGGGAATATAAATAAATTCGTGTGCTGCTGCCCACACACGCGTTAAATATCAATATTTTTTTTTTTTTAGTTCCGAGGAATTTTTGTTTTTTTACAAGGACCCCAAGGAGGCTTGCCAGCGTCGCTTTTCATATTCTGTTGATTGTTATTACCTTTCTTAGAATCCTGTCTTCTCATTGCGATTACCCCCCTTGAAATTGTAGTGCGTACTCAGGTATCGAACTGCACAACTATGCATATATTTCTTTTTCAGCGGTGTAATAACGTGCTATTACACAGTTGTAAATCAAAGTAATGTTTGATGCATCCCGTATCTCAGAGCGAACTGACCTTGCACGGGCTGGACAAATTCTTCAGAAAATGTTGGCTTTCTTTGAAACATAAATTATCTTTATCTTCGTTGTTTTCGCTATCTTCTCTCGGAGCACAAGTGGGTGTCTGTCTCGATGGCTTCGCTTACAACTTGAACCCGCTATTTGCCGCTTCTGGCGAGCATTGTTTCGTTTGGTTTCATTTCCCGATTCGGATGGGATGATACCGGATACAGTCTAGAAGACAAGCTGCCAGACCTCTTTGAGCTCGGGCAAAAATTGTGCAGCTAAATTTCCGGAACACGCCTGAAAAGCGCCACCCGAACAGCTTGCGCCCGTAAGCCTTTGACCACGCGAACGCCCCTGCCGAAGATATGGCAAAATAATTTGTTGGGAAACGACCACCCGAATTCGCCATAAGTTCCTCGCTATTGCAGCCGCTGTCGGTTGATACCTCCTTGGGATGGATATCTTTGTGCTGTCCATCTTCCACCCTCGATGACAGCTTCCTCCTGGAATACTTGCCCTCGTCAAATTTTCACTGATGCTATTTATCGGTAACGTCCGGACCTGATTCGAGAACGCTAATTTTCTGCTACTTCTTCCTCTTGCACTGTTTCCGGTTGAACGACCACTAGATCTGAGCTTTCGATTTCACATTTGCCGCATTGTGAAGGCCTTGACATCTCGGAGCGACACTGTATCAGATTTATCTGGTCCAGCACGGTTTAATCGCCATTCCCAATATGTCCCTTGGTCTTGCAGCTGACGCCGGATAATGTATGGCTAAGTGCTATCCATCTTCTTTTTTGCCTCAACGACAGCTGCCGCTGACTGGGCGGACAGTCGTCAAGCTTCAGGTGACCTCTTCATTTGAAGCGTTCGGGCCAGATAAAATGATACTTACATTTCATAGCCTCCTCCTGTGTTGCTTTGGCGGAAAAGGACGGCTAGCACAGAACGATTTCGCCGGACGTTCCTGAATCGTGTGCCCCTCGTTATACATGTGGAGCTCATCCGCGTCCCCGCAAGATTTCTTGCTCTGGCAATCACCACCAGTTGGCAGGTCCTTGGGACGAACGTATTTGCGTTTCACTTTTCCGGACTGTCATACGGCGAAGGGGGCAGGGGGCAGGTCTAGCAACCATGAAGCACAAAACCAGGGCATCTCGGTGCAGCGTTCGCACACTTTTTCCTGTGGAACCATTTGATAAGTATATTGCCGCCCGCAGAGCCGAGAAAGCAACGCTCGGTCACGGTCTTCTAGAAGATTCCCATTCATTCTCGCACTAGTTGTAACTTTCCCTTTGCTTTGTTGTTCTCGAAAGTGCCAGTTCATCCTCGCCCCGAGCGCGCGACGCCCGAGCCTCCTTTGCCGAACTTTCGAGATAGCGACGCACTGTAGATAAGCAGCTACCCGCGACCTTGTCGAGTCAGAAGTCCCGCGCGCTCTGTGTCGCCGCCGAATCGCCGCCTGCTTTTCTGCTGCCTCGACGCTCTTTCGTTCTTTACTTATTTTTGGTTGGCACAGGTTCGCCTCATTAAACCGTTATTTTCGAGTTCACTGCTCGTCTTCGTGTCACCTCCGTTCGTGACATTTTCTGGTGGAGGTGCGGGGTAGAAGAAGGCCACGACGATGACCGCTCCACCCGTCGTTTACCTGCCCGTCGCCCCTCGGACTCCGACGCCTTTCCACGGGGAGATCCACGAGGACGTCGAGGACTGGATCCATCACTACGAGCGCGTGGCACGCCATAACGGATGGACCGCCGAGCAGTACCTGCAGAACCTCTGACTTTTCGTTGGAGGGTACTGCGAGGCACTGGTTCCCGAGAACCACGAGGCTGCGCTCACGTCGTGGGACGCCTGCGTCACCGAGCTGAAGCGGGCGTTTATGAATCAGCATCGTAGGCAGCGGGCCGAAGACCTTCTCCAGGCGAGGACTCAAGGCCCCAACGAAACGGTCACCAGTTTCGTTGGAAGACATCCTCCGCCTAAGCAGCCGCGCCGGCCCGCGAGCCACCGAGCGGGAAGAAGTTGCCGCTGTCGGGGGGGAGCGTGAAGAGCCCCGAAAGTCTTCGGCCGGACTTATTCGCAACCCCCGACGACCGTCGAAGAGTTTGTTGCCGAGGCGACAAACATCGAGCGGGCGTTAATGGCCCGAGCGAGTCACTACCATCGGCTCAGCAACGTCTCCACCCCAGCCTCGCCCGCTCAGGATTCAGCACTGAACGACGAGCTCCGCGACATCATCCGAGACGTCGTCGAGCAGCTCGAACTGTCCCCGCTGCCTGAGCGTCCGGCGTCGCTGTCGGTCGCCGAGATCGTACGCGAGGAGGTGCAGCGAGCCGTCAGCCGGAGTCTCCCGTTGACCGCCTACCACCGGAACAACCGACGGTGACTACGCCGCCATGGCCCGACGACCGCCACCTGCTGCCAGTCAACCTCCTGCGCCACGACGACGGGACGCACCAGCACAGGCGTACCTCCACGTCTCGACGATCGACGTCAGTACGTCCGGCAAGAACCACCCACGCCGCGAAAAACCGACGTGTGGCGAACGGCTGACCGACGCCGCTTTGTTTCCACTGCGGGGAAGCTGACCATGTCTACCGCCGCTGCTCGCCGCAAGCAGCCAGGGCTACGCGGTTTCACCCCGACGACCGCGACCACGCCACGGCCGAGCGACCCGGGACATCGACGAAGCCCTCCGCCGGTCGCCATCCCCGGGACCGTCTCCCCGCCGCGGTTTCCGATCGCCGTCACCACAACGCCCCGCATCGCCCAATCGTAGGTCCCGCCGAGAGGCCTGGTCCCCCTGCCTCGCCGGGAAAACTGAGAGTGCGGCAATACCGGGAGGTGGTATTGCCGATGACGAACGACGCCAATATCCTCCACACACGCCGGAGGGCTCCCACACCAGCGACTTGACGACGATGCTCGACGCCATGCTGCCCGACGACCGACAGGACGACGGCACCGACGACGCCCAGCTGGTCACCCAACGAGCAGAAGAGGTGCGCCAGCTAGCTCGCCTTCGCATAAAGGACCAGCAGCAGCTGGACGCTGGCCGGTACAACCTTCGTCGCCGCGACGTGGAGTTCCAGCCCGGAGACAGGGTGTGGGTGGCTGGACGCCCGCTGCGCCGCCGCGGACTCGGCGAGAAACTGTTAAAACGCTACTTTGGACCCTACAAGAGTCATCCGCCGCCTCGGGGACTTGAACTACGAGGTGCTCCCCGACGGAACCCGACCATCAGGACGCCGCCGACCACGACCCGGAAGTCGTACACGTAGTTCGACTGAAGCCGGTTCTACGCGCGATAGGATTGCAGCACCGCATGTTTATTTCGTTTCACCGTAAATTTGTTTTAGCCATTTCTGTTTTCCTTTCACGTTGCATCGGGACGATGCCACTTTTAAAAAGGGGGATAATGCCGCCCGCAGAGCCGAGAAAGCAACGCTCGGTCACGGTCTTCTAGAAAGATTCCCATTCATTCTCGCACTAGTTGTAACCTTCCCTTTGCTTTGTTGTTCTCGAAAGTGCCAGTTCTATCCTAACGCCCCGAGCGCGCGACGCCGAGGCACTCCTTTGCCGAACTTTCGAGATAGCGACGCACCGTAGATAAGCAGCTACCCGCGACCTTGTCGAGTCAGAGAGTCCCGCGCGCTCTGTGTCGCCGCCGAATCGCCGCCTGCTTTTCTGCTGCCTCGACGCTCTTTCGTTCTTTACTTATTTTTGGTTGGCACAGGTTCGCTCCATTAAACCTTTATTTTCAGTTCGCTTCTTCGCCCTTCTCGTCGCCTTAATTCGTGACAATATTATGGCGTTTTCATGTAAGATGTTTAAAAAAATTCATCAATTTATTCCACGTAAAGGTTATGTGGCTGTAGAAATAAATGACCAAACTAAAAAGGACACAAATAAGTTCCAAAATTGTTTCTTAACATTTCCTTATAAAGATCCGTTTATCTAAGGCAAACGAAAATGCGTAGAGTTTAGAACACGCCATGTCCCACCGACAATGTATAATTTAAATCTGGGTAAAAAGATAAATCACTCAAAACTATATCTAAAAAGTCTTAAAAGGTCGTTTATTAAAAAAAGAGAAATATCGTTTACAACATTGCTTTATATGCATCTTAGTCGCGTAAGGCATGGGTAAATGTTTTAAATATATTATAAATTGTGCAGCTTCGACCGTCTTTTTTTCTATAAAAACATTCGCAACTTTCACAGACGGTGGCGCCGCGCCGCGGCGAACGTTCGCTCTTCCTCCTGGATGATCGCTTTTCGCTGCTTCGTACCCGTGCTGCCCGTGCTGTTGTGAATTCGTGTTTTTTCAGGCGTTTCTGCGTAAATTTTTAATGGCATCGAATAGGATTAAAGCGAAGTAGCGTAGTAATCGCATGTGCTGCGTTCCGCAATGTTCAAACCGCACGTTGGAAGGAAAGATCAGCCTACACTCGTTCCCACTCGACAAGCGGATAAAGAAGGCCTGGCTGATTAAACTACGAATAGGCAAGGCTGTCACGCCTACGATGCGGGTATGTAGCGCCCACTTCGCTAAAGAAGACAGTAGTAGGAAACATGTACCAGTTTGGCCAACTTGTAAACAAACGCCCAGGAGGGCGGGGCCTAACCCGATCCGACCAATCACAGCGCAGGAGGGCGGAGCC